>JAOVVB010225420.1:0-10487 GCA_028570985.1 Heterobranchus longifilis
CCACACACACACACACGCACATACACACACACACACACACACACACACACACACACACACACACACACACAGGCCCGCACAGAAAAACAAACACAGGTGTGATAACCGTGTGTGTGTAGTCCTTCTCTCTCCCTCTCTGAGCAGACAGTAGGCCAAAGAGGGTTTTAACACGCTTAATGGGATTTCACACTCCGAAGTACACACATGTACACACTCTCGGACACACACTAATGTTGAAGATAAACATGTCTGAAAGCTATGTGTGATCCCAGACAAATAAACACACACACCCACACACACACGCACACTCTGATATAAAATGATTTGTCAGGCTCCCACATTGTACACATGCAAAACTAATGGACTCCAATATCCACACAGTAACATTACTGTTACTCACTGATTTCCAAAAGACGACGCTTTACACACCTGCCGGGAATGGAAACAAACAGACAGGCAGGCAGCTGTGTCCTGCGTACAAATGTGCCGTTAAGTGTGTCCAGAATCAGTGTTGCATTAGTGCCACAGAGGTCACTGTGACCCGTCACTCTTCAGGTGGTGTTAAAGGAGCACTTCACTGCAAATCTGTCTTTTGAGTATAAAATACTTGCTTGGCTTGAAAGGTGACTCTGAGAAGTTTGTAGCTTTATTATTTTTTATTTTTTTTGCAGAAGATGACAGCTGTGGTAAGATTGAAATTCACAGAAGTTACTATAGATCCCAGTAGTGAGTCATGGCTAAAAGAAAATGTGTCAAAATGTTGATAGAAACTTTTCACACTACTCTTGGACCATAATCCATTTCCCCACTGTTGATGTGTTTGTTGAAAACACTCATCTCCGTGAGAAGTTTCCATGGACATTTTGACACTTGTTTCCTGACTCTGGGTTGGAATCCACCGTACGGACCAGATCACACCAGCACTTATACCAGCAATGATTCTGACCAAAATCTAATCATTACAACACAGCAGTGTGTGGAGTTTTATTTATTCATTTACATTCCAAAGCCACATACAAATGAGGCACAATCAAAGCTCACGGATGCAAAGTAAATATGCGTGTAAATTTGGCCTGTTGACCGTTACAGTTTAAATTAGTTGTATTCTGAATACAGTTACTGTCTTTAAAAATAGATTATTTGAAGGGATTACTTTAGTACCTCCGCCGAGGAAGTTATGCTTTTGGTTGGACTTGTCCGTTTGTCAGCAGGATTATGGAACTGGCTCGATTTTAATGAAACATGGTGGAAGGAAGAACCCATTACATTTTGGAGCGGATCCTAATCACAGGCCGGATACGCAAATCATTTTTCGCTTTTGTTAACGATAGGGCGTGGCCTTGGCAGAGGTCTGCGCTCTCCCAGCACTGCTAGTTTGTTTTTCTTTTATTTACTCTGAAAGCTGCACGCATTTCCAATATAATTTTTTTAAGTGCAACAATTTGTGCGTGCACAGTGAATCTGCCACACGACAATGTCCGAGGGGTCGCACAGACTGTTAGGAAGAGTTTTTTGGAAATATAAGACCCAGACAAATGAGCTCAGCGAGACGATTTTAAGTATTCCAAAAGTAATACAAAGTATTTAGAATACAATACTTAGTCTGAGTAATCTAATAATACGAATATGTTGCAAATGATATTTTAGGCCATGCATTCAGTAAGCTGTAGTTGAATATGCTTTAAAAGTAACACTGTTAATACATGAAACAAACATACATGCCATATTTCCATCATGTTTTCTACATCATCAAACTTGCACTGTTGCATTTTATGCTCTTTTAGCTCCTCTCCCCATGTTTCTGTATCTCAACTGTTGCAAAAAAAAAGCATTAGCTGTATTATAATATCCAGTTTTATTTAATCCTGTTCTACCAGAACATAAACTAGTTCACAAAACAGCGTGGTGCTCAGTCATGTGACAGCAGTGGAGTGTATAGTTGTCTTGAAGTGTGTTAACTGTCTAGCGACTGAGAGCACATGTAGTCATTGCATCACCGTGATTCCAGCACCACCTATTTCACGAGGGCGCAAATTAATTTCACTGTGCTACATCCTGGTTTTGCAGGGCTCTAACTGCTGTGAATCAAAGCTGACTAAGGCTGCCAATCTCCATGAAAAAAGCAAGCAACAAACTTTTCAAAGCCACCTTTCAAGCCTGCAGGCGGAGAGGATTTGATACTTCGAAGATTGATTTTCTTTTCGTGAATTATTCCTCTCAGAGCACATCTGTTTAGACAGATAATACTCAAAAACTGGTGCGTTATGGATCAATTTACTGTAATGCTCCTCCAGAAAATAGTTCTCAGAGAGGCGCACTGAATTTTACCAAACAAGCAGTTCTACTGTAGTTATCTGTTGTCTTCAGAGCATGCAGTAAAATATGGGACCTCTACACTGAGAGAGTGAGTGAGAGCAAGAGAGAGATTTCTTAGTAATAGAAAGCAGAGCTTATGTGCTCTGGTAGGTGGACCGTGTTATGGCCTGTCTGAAAACTTTTGCAAAGTTTGGCTTTAGAACTTCACCAGACAAATGACCGGGGCTACATACCATAACTCACAGAGGAAAGCATCTCTCGCTCTCTTTCAGTTTCTACAGTATCTGACACGCACACGCACATGCACATGCACATGCACATGCATGCACGCACACACACACACACACACACACACACACACACACACCAATGACGTGTTAAAGAAGAGGAAGTTTTAATTAGTATAGTTAGAAAAAACTTAAATGCTGTATCTGTAATGAGCTGCAATAACATGTGGAAATCTACTGCTTAGGCACTCAGTGCAAAAATAATTAAAGCATAAATAAAAAGTTTCCTGTAGAGATGGAATTTTAGATTAACATGGAGATGAATGCAAAAAAAAAATCTTTGTATTACGACTTTAAATTGTATGGCTTTCATTTAGTGAACGTACCATAAAAATGCACACATTTGTGTAGAAACAAAGGAAGATAGAATGGGAAGAAGGAAAGAAAGGAAGGAAGGAAGGAAAGAATAAAGGACAGCAAAGAAAGACAGAATGAAACAAAGGAGGGACAGAAGGAAAGAAAGGAAGAGAGGACACAGAAAGGAAAGAAGGAAACAGAGACCGAGGAAAGGCAGAATTAAACAAAGGACAGAAGGAAAGGGGGAGAAAAAGGAAGAGAGAGAAAGGAATGGATGAAGTAAAGCACAAGAAAGAAAGGAAGGAAGAAAGGACAGTAGGAAAGAAAGAGACGGAAGGAAGAAGGAAATAAATAAGGGGAGAAGGAAGCGAAATAGACAGAAAGAAGTGAAAAAGAAAAGAAAACTGCTCGATGGATAGTCACAGCCCAATGAGCTTGTGTTATTTAAAGACGTGTCAGTCAGATGGAGAGACTGGGAGGAGATGGGAGGAGAGGAGGACAAGTGTCGGTCTTGTTGTCAACAAAAAGCCTCTCCAAATGATGACGATAATGAACCACCTACACACTGTCAGCCGGCTTTCTCCCTCTTCACTGTCTCTCTTTCAGCCTTTGTCTCGTTTTGTTTCTCTCTGCCCCCCCACTGTTTACTCTGCATATCTGCATCAAGTTGTGATATTGTTTGCTGCATGGTTTTGTGAAGCACAGGAAGAAGCCTTGGTTGTAAGAATGTGGGATCTGAATAGACAATAATCTCTCTATCTTTTTTTGTCTGTGTGGCTTTGTTGATTTCAATGTCTTTGTCTCAATCCAGCCCATTTCATCAGCAGAGTTAAAAAAAAAAGAACGAAAAAAAGTAAATAACAAGCCTTTCATGACAGCAATAACTACCAATGTACTGCATCTGGAGTTTCTCATTTCACTTAAAATATGTAAATGTTCTGCATTAAAATGCATAAAAGCAACTAGACCTACAGTATGTTATATATTTTGTTGAGTTGTGTACTTACATTATCCCAAATGTTTCCAGCGATGTTCAAACCCAGAGAAATCTGTCATTTTATTCAAGGTCTGTTACATTTAGTCGTCTGTCAGTGGCGTCATATTTCCTTTGTGCATGCGTCAGCGCTGTAGTTGTCTGCCAGAAGCTGTCATGAATTGACTTTTTATCCCATTTTAAGCCACATTTTTACGATACACTTTTTAAATCTTGGTTGTTTTTAATTATATATTTTAACAGAATGAAGGATTTTAGTCATCGGACGTCTGGATCTTAAATTATCAGAGAAACAAGCTGAGCAAACATTAGCGGCAGCTCGGCTCGCAGCCCCTCCACTGAGAAACACTGATTTTTAGCGTAAAACTGATTTATTCAGTGTTTTTATGGGTTTAAATCATCTGATCTGTTTGTTTTGGAGAAGAGGAGACCTCTGCGGATAATTCGGCTCCCGGTAAAAACCTCCTGAACGATGAAGGAATCCTCATCAAGGAAACTGACTGCAATGACAACAACTCCCATGATCCCATGCTACTTCATGACGTCACCAAACTTCGTCTTTTTTTTCTCTCAATCAGGGCGTTATTGCCTAACCCTAGAGGCAGAAAATTACATACTGTATTGTGCATTTAAAATGGATAAAAACTTGATTTTGATTTGTTTACAAATTCGGTTTCAGTGTTCACTGATGCAAATCAATATATTTCAAGTTTTTCTGCCAGTAACACAAGATGCTATTTCCAGAACCATCTAGAAGTTAAAAGAAATGGAAATCTTTCTCTTATCTCTGTTGGTGTTTGTCAGTGTTTCTGCTGTAAATACAGTTCTTACTCCAACAAATTCCACAAAAAGACCAAAACCAACATTAAATTGATCCTACTAACAAGTACTGTCTGTGTTACCAAAGCCTGATTGTAGCTCAGTGATTCTCAACAAATGTATATTAATCCGCAGCTTAAAATAGTCCCCAACAAATGAACTTTTCACTCCTGTTTGGTAAAACCAACAGTGCCCAGCTGCTGTGGGAAATCGCCTATCCCTTTAAAAAAAAATAAAACTATATATCTGTGACCAATATTCGAAGGAACGATGCACTGCTGTTTGTTTTGGTCTTTTCATGGGATTTCTTCCCTATAAGAAAAATATAGGAAAGGCCAAACCTTATCCTTTAATTGATTTTTCTAAAGGTGTGATAAACAAAAGTGGGAGACAATAAAACATAGACAGTAAAAGCCTCTCTTTCAGAGACTTAATGAAAACAATTTTCTCTGAGGTGACTTTGTCTTTTCTTGCTTGTCAAACTGCCTCTTTTCTTTGTCTCTCCGTCTTTATCTCTGCATCTCTCGGCCCTGTTACTGCTTTCTTTCTTTCTCTTTATCCCTCCCTCCATCTCCTCTCTTTCAATTAATTTTTATTTAATGGTTTATTGGCATGGCAGGCTCTCTCTCTCTCTGTCTCTCTCTCTCTCTCTCTGTCTCTCTCTCTCCCTCCATCAGTAGTTGTCACTCTGCGTTAGCCGTTACATGCCATTGATCTGTTCTCAACAAGAGATAGTCAGATACCAGGCCCGGGCTCAATTCACTTTGCATTCAGTCCATTCGAAATGTCAATAGAAACTGCAGCTCATTACTTAATGACACATCATTCACTCTTACTCTCTCTTTTTTTTTTTTTTTCTAGATCAGTTAAACATCATAGTCTTTTCTGAAAGTGGTGTCATACTGTATTTATGATTTGGAAAATATCCCCCGTTAACTAAAAGTTAACTGCAACAAAGAAGGAGACAAAAAAAAAAACACCCCAACACAAATTAAAAATGTTTTTCTTCTTTCTCTGCCAGGGAGGCGGGATCAAGATTATTGACAGAAGGTTTGGCCAGCCGGTGTACCCGTCATCGCCAAGCACCAATCGCATTGCTCTCCTTCCAGAGAACTTCCTGGTTTCAGAGAGCGCGCAGCCGATTAGCCGGAGGGATTTCTTGACTGTGTTGACCAGTGTGAGCAGAGTGATGGTGCGAGCCTCTTATAGCACAGAGCCCAGCGCTGTGTACAGGTAGAGACACACACACACACACACACACACACACACACACACACACACACTGTTGAACATTATTGAATCATAACATACAGCAGGTCAAGTGTCATAGACATAATGATGATTAGTATTATAGTATCGGGTTTAGTTTTTTTTTTTACAACATTCCTACAGATCGTACAGTAAATGTAATATGATGTGATGCAAATGCTGTTTAAGTACCAATAGAGCTGCAACGATTAGTCGACTAATCGATTAGTCGATCAACACAAAAATAATTGCCAACTATTTTGATAATCGATTAATCGTTAAAGTAATTTTTCATGCAAAAATGGCAGAAAATCCTGTTTCCAGCCTCTCAAATAGGGAAACTTCCTGCTTTTCTTTGTTTTATGTTTTATATTAAACTGAATATCTTTAGATTCTGGACCGACAAAACAAGACATTTAGAGATATCACCTTGGATTTTGAGAACTGGGATGGAAATTTTTCACTATTTTCTGACATATTATAGATCAAATGACCAATCGATTAATCGAGGAAATAATCGACAGATTAATCGATAATGAAAATGATCGTTAGTTGCAGCTCTAAGTACCAATTAAATGGGAAAACACATGATAATAGCCCTTTGTGGACTTTTTGTGCATACAAATCTTATGTTAGTAAAATGTATGCAGAGCAAAAGACTAAAACAAATGCATTTATGTATGTGTATATATATATATATATAGAGAGAGAGAGAGAGAGAGAGAGACAGAGAGAGAGTGAAAGAGAGAGAGAGATTAAAATCTCTTTTTCAAGACTGACCTGGCCAAGACGGCAGCTTAAACATTGTTACATCAATAAACATAAACAATACAAACAGACAAATACAATAGCCACACACTATAAATGAGAGAGAACAATATCCAGTTAAAATGCAGTAAAGAAGAAAACTCTGGAACTCTCTCGCGGCTGAAATCCGAATTGCTACATCCAGGGACACTTTATTAAAAACTCCTCAGAGCCACCTGTTGACCACAGTAACCCGGCTACTCCAGAAAACACTATCACTATTTTCTGTTATTTTGTTTTTCTTGTTTTGTCTGTTTTCTTGTGTGCATGCTACTTGTTCTGCCCCATGTAAACTGTCCGTGCGTCCCTTGAAAGGCGCTATATAAATCCAAGATATTATTATTATTATTATTAACCGTTATAATTAGCAGCAACAATTGTAAACTCTCAGCAGCTTTAAACAAGAAATACTGGTTTTGGCTTTATAAAACAAAACAACTTGCAGAGTGTTGTCTCTCAGGAAGAGCTTTCTTATAGTCTGTGAATAACCCTACTTTAACCTTCTGTAACCTAAACATAAAGGTGGCAGTTTAATTGGTGAAACTTACTGCTGTCTGGGAGTAAATTCTGCCAGAGAGAATGAACTACAGGTCATAAAAGTCCTAAAAGCCTAATCAGCCAAATAGCCCTGTTTGTGTAAGTGAAAGCATGTGCTCAACTATAAAGATAGACTACCAATGTGCGTGTGTGTGTGTGCGTGTGTGTGTGTGTGTGTGTAGACTCCATTCATTCTCAATGCAGGTAGCAAATCCCTCTGCCAGAGGAGAGAGGAGAGCATCAGCTGTAGAAAGCTGCTCTTGTCCTCCTGGATATGCTGGAACTTCTTGTGAGGTAAACACACACATATGCACGCACGCACGCACACACACACGCATGCACACTGAAATTTTAAAGCTTCCTTTACAATAATCAATAGAAAACAGTCTTGGAAAAAGATACATAAGTAAAATTGCAGTTCATTTATTTATTTTCCTGTACCTGATTCATAAATGTGTTACTTGTAGTATTCCCTGAAGGATCATCCCACTTTTTTTTTAAAGCCTCATAAGAAAATCTGACCGTCGAATCAGCGTTTAATTTCAAAATGCAGCTGACTTATTATTTTAGTCTCGACTGACACACAAACACACATGCACTGCTAGACACATTGTGTTTCTAAAACTTACGCATACATGATCGCACACAGAAACATTCACAGTGTAATGCAGAATTTCACACACATGAACACACACACTTGAGGTGCTAATTAGAGGACCACAGGGTAAATACTCCACACTACAGCAGCTTAAAGACTCTTTCTGTCTTCCTGTCTTTGTGTGTGTGTGTGTGTGTGTGCGTGTGTGTGCGTGTGCATGTTTTTCAGGCATGTATTCCTGGTTTTCGGAGGGTCAATGGGAATCTGTATAACGGTGTGTGTGAAGCTTGTCACTGCCACAGACATGCTACTCAATGCCACGAGGTCACAGGTCACTGCCTGGTAAGATGATCAATAAGTTGATTAAAACATTGTCAAACTGAAGTCATTGACTCTGCTTTACCTGGTTTGCCAAAAACTACAAAAAGTGTCTTTTTTTTCCAGGGAAAAAGGTACCAGACATCAAGTGTTGAGAGCAGCAAATATAAAAGCTTTCATGAAAAGGCCTTATCACTTTTGATATTTACAGAATGTCAAAAAAGATAATACAAAAATGGAAAAAATACCATATTTTGAAAAAAACCTGCAGAATACTTCAAGTGACAGCATGATATTTTTTGGATTGCGATTGTACTCAACACATTATTCACTTTAATTTCCCTTTTACCTCATAAAGCTGTCAACCCCATTCATCATCATTAAGGTCGAATAGTAAGTAACCTGTCTGTCACGAGGAAACGAGCTGACATTTTTATTTATGTTTTAAACAGTCAACTTGTTCACACCATTGATTTTCTTTTTTAGATGAGTAATTGAGAGAGGTTCAATCAATTGGTTGGGAGCCCTGGGTTGCTCACATGTATTGGTCAATTTATAGTATAATTTATAGTTATAGTTTATTTAAACTTTGGGAGTAAAAGACGGATTGAGATTAAAAATCGCTTTTTGCCAAGACAGGCAGCAGCACAACTGCAGACATAACACAAACATAATTAAAAATGGAGACAAAGAACAAAGTACAGAATTATAAGATATCAAAATACATTCCTTAACAGTCAAAACATCTGCAGCCAGATGTGCCCCCCCCCCCCATAAATAGCCTAAATGCGGCAAAACGACCGCTAACCAGTGTAGCAGCTTTTATGAGGTCAGAGATGATATTTTACCTTTGAAGCTCCCTTTTTAAGATAATTTTTTTTTAATTTTAATTTTAATTTTAATTAAATGTATTAACCTAACTCAATTTTACCCGGACACGTGACTTTTGGGCACGGACAAGTAAAAGGTAAAGTGCATCAAAAAGTTGATGTCAAGCCCTGACTCAAATCATTATTATTGTACCGAGTGTTTGATTGAGGATGTACCTGTGCATCCTATGTGCTCGGTTACTACGGTAACAGTGATGCTAATCCTGAACCACATCATTAACCTTGACCTCCTCGAGACAGTTCCTCCTGCTGCTGTCTGCCTGACAATGATGTGATGTGACAGCTTTATTTCATAACAACAGTTTTGTTGTTATGAAATGTGTCTGCTCTTCCGATTGCAGTGCCGTAACCCTTGAGCCTCTTTGTTTTGTTTTTTTTACCTTTCTAGCCTTCAACCTCTAGAAACAACGTGTGACACTAATTACTCTAAAATAGAGCTGGTCTATTGTTAGCTCTTTGTTTTTTCGTCTTTTTCTTGCATCCTACCCTTGGTATTAACTACAGATTAAATTAATTTGTCTCATTATTCAGCTTCAGCATCATTTCTTTTATAACATTGGATGTAATTATACCTGCCTGTCTTTAGCATTTTACATTAGACATGATGCAAATTAAAATTAAGATATCTGAGAGGTTTTTCAAAACACTTTGCGATATATTGATATATATTCAAGACAATATTAAGACAATGGGGTGTTGAGATTTGTTATCATTGCAGAAACTGCTTAAAGGTGCTGTAAGTGATTTACACTTTGTTAAAATAAGTGTTAAATAGCTCTACATTATGACAGGCATCACTGATATAGAGTGTTTGGCCAGTAACGTGGGTCTCTCGGTCCCTCTGCTCTGCAGTAAACAAAAAATACATTTCTGGAATCCTCTCTCCTGATTGGATGGGAACAGGATGCCAGAAAATGTCTTTTCTGTTTACTGCAGAGCAGAGGACCCATGTTACTGACAAAACACTCTGTAACAGTGATGGCTGTCTGAATGTAGACCTCCTATTTAACACTTATTAAAAAAATTAAAAAATAATCATGATAATTAAATAAGGTTACGGTAATAATAAGGTTAAAGGCACTTTGAGGAAGATTCATTTTGTGTTGATTTCAGCTGACCCTTCGGACAAAAACAGTAATGTTTTAACATTCCCATGTAATGTTCTGTCTTCATAATAATAAGCCAACAGCAAGATATATCTGTGTAGGAAGGCCGACATTATAATGTTACCTTATAAGCCAGTTGTACTATATAATGTCCACTGTCTTTCTGTTATGCTAACATACGTGTAGCAGCATGTTAGCTAACGTTAGCAGCCCAAGTATTCAGAGGACGTAACTTCAGAGAACATAAATTCATATATTGATGTACAACCA
>JAOVVB010225431.1:0-10487 GCA_028570985.1 Heterobranchus longifilis
ACTGCTTTTCCTTCTCCTTTTCTAAGTGGAGCTGGTACTGTTATTTCCTTTTGCAATGCCCCTTTTTGCTAGTTTATCAGCACACTCATTCCCTTTCACCCCCTCATGTGCTGGCATCCAACAGAAGTGTACATACCGTGCAGTCTTAGTAAACTACGAACAATTCAATGATTAAATCTTCTCTGGTAGATGTTGCTGACTGAATGCTTTCCAGGGCAGATATTGAGTCTGTGCATACCACCACCCTATCAGGTCTGACATCTGACCAGCCCAATAATGGCTGCCACCATTTCTGCTGTACACACAGATAATTGATCAGACAGTCTTTTAGAAATTGATATTTTAAACTCATGGGACATACACACTCCTTTTCGGTCTTTGACCCATGTATATTTTGAGGTAACTGTAATAGTTGTTCCTCAGGTAAATACTTGTTTTAACTCCCATTCATTCTCCATTCTCAGCACTTCTTCTTCTTCATTGAGTTTTATGGCAGATTGCAATACCAGCTTTTGGTGCATCCCGCCACCTACCGTACCAGAGTATGTAGTCTGGGATCTAGTTTTACATCAGTCTGAAAAAATAAAATACAATAAAATTATATATATATTATTGAGCTTCCAACACCTTGACCCCATTACTTCCCTAACGGGGCAACAGTAAGGAATTTATGAAAGAGGTCCCGACAAGCCAAGGTCACAAGGTTCTTGGTGATGAAGAGTTTGAGGATGAGGAGCTGGCTGCTCTCTGCAGCTATGTGGATGGGACACTTTCCGGTGTCTCGGTGGGCGGTTTGGTGGCACCACTGGTGGTACGGATGGACCCCCACTGGTGTCTCAGCATGCGTCCCCCTCTCCAGCAGCCAGCCTGCCAGATCCAGGTGGTCTAAAGAGGCAGTGATGTAGAGTGCTACCCAGGGGCAAAATGACTACTAGGGACAGGGGGGACATGCCCCCCTTACTTTTCTGTGGTTGACATTATGTACAATCACATGAAAATAAGTGCCACTGAACTGTCTGGATAACTTTGCTGAGGAAAACTCATAACCTGCAATGCTTGTACATATATGTCTATCTGCAAAAGCTCTACATGACCTATCATCTTGCATGCAAAAGATTTTTACTGAATATGTATACGTATAAAGTGCACATTTGAGGACAAAATATAAATACACAAAGATGTGAAATGTCACAGCAAAGTGCCCCAGACCAAGACATACAAAAGACTAGAGAGTGAAATGGAACCAAAGCACTGTAAAGCTGGTAGAAAACTATGTTTATGAGAGGATGTTAAATGATGACAAAGGGACACACACACTGTCCGCTTTTACACAAGGTTGCCTGGTGACGAGCCTGAAATGTGTCCCAACACTAAAAACTGGGGACAAACTAAAGATCTCAGGCAGCCACCTCTTCCTGCCATGTTTTGTTCTGCTGCACCCTCAGGTGGTGGATGACTGCTGCGACACCCTGATGGAGCACAGCTTCTTCAAACAGGAGCCATAATTGTCAATGTATACTAAAATGATAAAGCTCTTAAAACTGGATTTTGACACAAAGCCACAACATGAGGTATTAATGCATGCAGGGACCACTCAGGTTGATGGCCCTGCAGCAATAGTTAGTAATATAATATTATTCATACATATACAGTGAGGTGCAGAGATTGCCAGTACAGTTAGCCTCCTTTGTATAAAATATTTTGTATCAGCCTATTAAGGGATAAAGATGACTCAAGCTACAAATAGACATATAAATGAGTTTTCTTTGTTGTTTAGCTCATTTTCCATGTTATTTATAGTGATGTTTGAATAGGAATAAAAAAAAGATACTCAAAACCAACAGTTTGCAAGTGCAATATGGGGCGTCGTTTGTAAAGTAGCGCACACTGAAATTAACAGCAACATTTAAGAGATTTAAGATTTATATTTAACATTTAGATATATATTTAAGATTTATATTTAATATCTTTTTTCAAGAAAAATAAATGTTACAAAATTCACAAATAGTACTGTGAATCTGATAAAAAGGTGTTAATTTCAGTGCGCTACTTTACAAGCGGCGCCCCATAGTGCAATTCATATGGAGGTGCACCATTTTTTTTTACTGCACCAAATGTTTTTTACTGCACCAATTTTCTTAGTATACCAAATTCTTTTTTTTACTGCACATTTTTTAATGCACCATTTTTTCACTGCACCAAAGTCATTTATTTTTTATTTTGGCAGCTTCTGGCCTCCATAGTTTTGATCATTCCCATTATTAACAAAAAAAGATTTGCTTTAATCTTGGAACTTTTTTCTCTCCCCTTTTTCCGTGAGATTTGATCAATTTAAATAACTTCTTAGCCAAACAAAACAAAAGTAACCACCATAGTGTCAACAGACTTTATTTTTATTTTTAAATAACATCAGAGTAATGTGGTGTGATTGTGGTGAATTTCCATTATCTGGATAATTGTGAATATCATGAATATCCTCACAAATTTACTGCAGTTTACTACAGTGTCCTATCTGTGATGCTATACAGATATTTGTTTCTTAAAAAAAGTTGCAATGTTTTGAGAAAAAAGTCATAATATTTAGAGAAAAAAGTCATAAAGTTTCAGGGAAAAAGTCGTAATGTTTAGACTTTATTTTTATTTTTAAAGAGCATCAGAGTAATGTGGTGCGTTACTTCCGGTGTGTGGTGGCAGACCTGGATCCCTGTGCCCGTCTGAACGGGTGTATGGCGGCGGCGGTGGTGTGAGACGAGGGTCTGGACAGGAAGTGGTCTTTCCTCTGGTCGTACAGCTGCTGCAGGATCAGGCCCTGCTGATGTTCCCGCTCCTCCTCAAGTCTCTGATCGCTGCGACGCTGCTGCTGCTGCATCATCTGAGACCGCAGGTCCTCCTGGTACACCTCGCTGATCCTCTTCTGCCTGAGAGGACCCGCAGAGACCACATCAGTCTGATACCAGACCCACAGAGACCACATCAGTCTGATACCAGACCCACAGATACCGCAGCAGTCTGCATCACATGATCTCACAGAGACCACATCAGTTGACCAGACCCACAGAGACCACATCAGTCTGATACCAGACCCAGAGACCACATCAGTCGACCAGACCCACAGAGACCACATCAGTCTACCAGACCACACAGAGACCGCATCAGCGTGATAAACATGTGATCATGTCTTCTGGATGTTAGGTGACGTACCGTGTTTTCTCCTCCTTGTCCATCAGCTTCATCTCCTCCATTCTTCTGTTCAGCTCCTCTCTCTCCAAGGACAGATCCTCCTGTTCCTGCAGGTTCAGCTCCACTGTATCACACACAAACGCACAGCATGTGCACACACACATGCACGCATACACGCATGTAAAAACACGCACGCACGCAAACACGCATGCAAACGCACGCAACCACACGCAACCACACACGAACGCATGGAGGCACACATGCATGGAAACCATTGATTATCAGAGCTCAAAATACTTTTTTTCATACATTTAAAATAACATGCACCAAAAATGTTTTACTGCACCATTATTTAATGGTCCTTTTTTTTTTACAGCACCAAATTGTTTTTACTGCACCATTTTTTACTGGAGCTAATTTTTTGTGCACCATTTTTTTACTGCATCAATTTATTTTTACCTGCACCAATTTTTTTTAGTGCACTGTATATTTTTCTAGTTTAGGTTCCTCATGTTTGAAGATATTATATAGTATAGTGTCCTCATGTTTGTAGATATTATACATTATTATATATTATAGTTTCCTCATGTTTGAAGATATTATACATTATTATATATTATAGCGTCCTCACATTTGTGCTGTATCTGCAGCCTGCGGGCCTCCATCACCTCCTCCATCAGTCTGTTTCTTGCCTCTCTCTGCAGACGGCTCTGCTCCTCTCTTTTACTCCACACCTCCTTCAGTGTCTCCTCGAGCAGTTGCTCCGTCTCCTCCTCCTCCCTCCTCTGCTCCTGCAGCTGCTCACACAAATACTGCCGGTACCTCTGCTGCTCCTCACGCAGCTCCGCCTCAACAACACACACACAGACACATACAGTACAATTAACGTTCATTCACAGTTTCCTTTGTAAGGACCATCCCACATTATGAACGATTTTACCCAGGGCATAGGTTTATGAAAAAGGGGTTTGTACAGAAGTTTGTTGCATTCACAAAAGAAAAAAAATGACACCATATCTTGTAATTATAAGATCAATTAATGACAAGATCAGGATCTCATAATTATGAGATAAAGTGGATAACTGACCCTTAACAGCCAGTGTCCAATCCTACTTTAGCAATGGGAGGCCTGTCAAACTTTCCGGGTTTGTATAGCACTAATGAGCGCTACATGCTAACGTTAAGCCTGGATTTGCAGAGAAAAAAGCAGAAAAGGTGCATATGGAACCTGCAGGTCTGACAGCAGTCTAAAGTGTTTCCATTCACATAACGTTACTCTACTGGAGCAACGGAGACACACCGTCCTCATCCTCTCTACGGTACTGCTGTAGCTGAACAGGAACCTACAGGTGAGTCTTCCGTCTCCCACTATTTATTCTCTATCCAGTGAGAGCGCGCTAGCTTGTTGTGCTAACCTTAGTACATGTTGCTAACGGCATACGGCTAAAAGTTTGCGACGCTACAGGGAGTCATCATGACTAAACATTAGCTTGTTGTCCTAACCTCAGTACATATTGTTAATGGCGTACAGCTAAAAGTTTGCAATGCTACAGGGAGTCATCATGACTAAACATTAGCTTGTTGTGCTAACCTCAGTACATGTTGCTAACGGTGTATGGCTAAAAGTTTGCAACACTACAAGGAGTCATCATGACTAAACGTTAGCTTGTTGTGCTAACCTCAGTACACATTGCTAACGGCGTACGGACAAACATTTCCTATCTATCTATCCATATAACACGGGTCCCTGAAACTTCTTTACTTTTACTTTTGATACTTGAAGTACCAAGTATTTTTACTCTGTTATTAGTACTTAGTAAATGATCTGAATACTTCCTCCACCACTGTACTGCAGTATTACTTCTTCACTGCCACTTCATCCTTTCATGTCATAACTTATAATAAATGGTAATAAATAAACACTGTCTTCTCTCAGCTGCAGGTACAGTGACTGTGTCGAGAGAAATAAAGTGATTATTGCAGGTATACTGTGTGTGTGTGTTTACCTTCCTGTGAGCAGCTTCCTGTCTCTCATCAGTTTCCTGTCGCAACAGTGTTTGCAGGATTTTCATGTCCAGCTGCAGCTCATCCTGCGTCTCTCGGGACAGACGCTTCATCTTCAGACGTAAACTCTGATCCAGCTGCCGACGTCTGCTCTGTTGCTGCTGCTCGCGCTGCTGCTGCTCGCGCTGCTGCTGCAGCCGCTGCATCTCCCGCTGCTCATGCTGCAAAAACATGAAGTCAGAAACACATTTACTGCTGCTCCTGCTGTAAAAACATGAGGTCAGAAGCAGGCGTATGCATCTGCTCCTGTTGCAAAAACACAAGGTCAGAAACAGGCGTTTACATCTGCTCCTGCTGTAAAAACACAAGGTCAGAAACAAGCATTTACATCTGCTCCTGCTGTAAAAACACAAGGTCAGAAACAGGCATTTACATCTGCTCCCGCTACAAAAACACAAGATCAGAAGCAGGCATATGCATCTGCTCCTGTTGCAAAAACACAAGGTCAGAAACAGGCATTTACATCTGCTCCTGCTGTAAAAACACAAGGTCAGAAACAGGCATTTACATCTGCTCCTGCTGTAAAAACACAAGGTCAGAAATAGGCATTTACATCTGCTCCTGCTGTAAAAACACAAGGTCAGAAGCAGGCGTTTACATCTGCTCCTGCTGTAAAAACACAAGGTCAGAAGCAGGCGTTTACATCTGCTCACACTGCAAAAACACGAGGTCAGAAACTGGTGTTTACATCTGCTCCTGCTGTAAAAACAAAAGGTCAGAAGCAGGCGTTTACATCTGCTCCCGCTGCAAAAACACGAGGTTAGAAACCCTTGTTCACAGATGGAAAAAGAAATTAGAAAAATGATTCTGGCAAAACTTTTTTTCTTAAGTCATAAGTCATGTATAATAAGTACAGACCATGAGCGCGGCCTCCTCCTCTCGCAGCTCTCGGTGTTTCTGTCTCCGTTGCTCTGTTTCTTCCATCTGCCTGCGGAGGATTTCCTGCTGCTCTGTGTTCCTCTGCCTCTGTCTATGAATTCTCTGCGTCTCTATCTCCTCTTTGGCTCTGCGACCTTTCTCCCACAGATCGTCAAACATCTTCTCCTCCTGCTGCTGCAGCTGCCGCTGCTGCTGCTGGATCCTCACCTGAGACGCTCGCTCCAAACACACCTGCTGCTCACTGCGCCGGTGCAGCTCTGTGCGCAGCTCCTCACACTGCTCCCTGAATGCAACAAACACACCTTTATTAAACTTCAGTTCGTCGAGGACTTCCCTCTGCTTTTTGGATACTTCGTTTACCGTGGAGGCATGAGACAAAAACAATGTTTTCTTCAAGAATTCAACATAACACTCGGTGAGTAATTGATATCCAGATGATCATTTTAATTAGTGGTCGACCGATATATGTTTTTCACTGGCCAATGCCGATACCGAGATTTAGAGAGCAGGGCTCTCGGGTTGTTTCTTTTTGCGTCTGATAAAATAGCCTACAACTGCTGAACTTAAATGAACATTTATTTAACACTTATTCAGCAGATAGCAGCATCTCTTTGTTTGTAAAATATATAAACTTACATAAATAAAAACAACGTTAGTGCACTGTACCACCAAGCAGCATCTCTGTTTTTGGTCCTTTTGTAGATCTGCATCAGTCGTAATGTTTCCAGAAATGTGACAAATGTTTACAGAAAAAGGTTGTAATTTTTTGAGAAAAAAAGTTGTAATGTTACATGTATACAGAAAAAAGTTGTAATTTTTCAAGAAAAAAGTCGTAATGTTTCGAGAACAAATGTCATGTTTCAAGAAAAAAGGTGTAATGTTTCAAGTAAAAAGTCGCAATGTTTCGAGTAAAAAGTGGTAATGTTTCAAGTAAAAAGTTGTAATGTTTCAAGAAAAAAGTCACAATGTTTCGAGAAAAAATACACTTTAATCGGCCTTGTGATCTGATTCCTTTAATGTGAAAGTCAGGAGGAAGTCGTGTTTACCTGAACAGCTGCTCCATCTTCTGTTCGACCAGCTGTTGTCTGTCTCTCTCTCTCCGTTCTCTCAGCGTCTTCGCTCGTTCTCTCATCTTCACCTGTCTCTCCACCAGCGTCTCCGTCTTCTCCTCCATCTCCTGCAGGAGCTGCTGCTCCTCCATCTGCAGCAGCACACGCAGTCTGGGGGACACACGGAGGACACACAGGGGGACACATGGGGGACACACAGGGGACACACGGAGGACACACAGGGGGACACACAGGGGATACACGGAGGACACACCGGTGGAATATTTAGCTTTTAAAGAACTGCTCTTTTCCCAAGTTAGGGTGGCATAAACCGTATCCTAAATGTAAGGGTTGTTAGGTCTGTATGGTGATGATAACACAGCATTGCTAAAGTCTCTACACAGGGCCTGTTAGCATTGCTAAAGCCTCTCTTCTGATTGGCAGATGGGCGTGTAGCCCCGCCCTAAAGCATCCCCTGCTTTATGCTGTATTTTCTTCTTCATGTGACCATAATTTACTAAATGATCATGCTGTATTGAATAAGACTTGAAACTAGAGATTGAGACCATAAAGTCATGATGAAAATGTTTACTGAGGTAATAAATCAAGTGAGAAGTAGGCTCATTTTGTCATTGACTTCTATACAACCGGACTTGTTATTAGACAACTGGTCATTAGACACTTCATCATTGGAAGATAAAAACATTTTTTTATACAGACTGTGATTTTAAGCCTTAGTAAATTTTAAAAGGAAATTGTCATTACATTTAAGTCATGATGTCTAATTATTTTACGACATATATATATAATTATTATTTATGTTCCCTCATAATGTGTTGTTCTTCATGTATGTATTTGACTGGTTAGTTTTCTTTGTGCCCTTGCGGCTGTCCTCTCCTGACACATCTCTTGTTTTTGACTGTCTGGATTTTTATGCATTTTTATGCGTGTGCAAATAAAACAAATTAAAAATAAATACATTGATAATCAGAGACATTATGAGAGCAGATGAAGTGAAAGATGGACCTGTCCCTCCTCTCCTCCAAGAGGACTTCCCGTTGGTTCAGAGCGTCTTGGACTCGTCTCTCAATGGTTCCTCGGAGGTGGCGGCGGTCTGAACTCTGTAGCCATGAAGCCTTGATGTTGCAGCTCTGCTGGTGCTTGGCGAAGTCCAGGACTTCGGCCCGGGCTGCGTCCTGTTTCAGTCTGTCCAGGATCAGGTGGTCCGGAGGCTTCGACGATGGGAACTTTGCTCTCTGTTTGACATAGAAACCACACAAATACACCTTTATTTCATATATATATATATATATATATATATATATATATATTCTACTTGTTTAACGGTTCCATATTGTAAAAACGTAGATTTCCTGTCTTGTTTTTATTATAAAGCAGGTCTCGGTGTTATATAAAGTTTTTCTATTTTTTTTATTAATTTATGATAGCTAACTATTACATTTGTATTTGTATTGTAACTATTAGAGTTTTTATAGTTTATATTAGGCTGGACTCTCAGTTCTAGCCTAAAGTTACAGTTAGAAAGCAGTTAACTAGGTATACAGGTTTTATGACAGTTAGTGTAACTAGCATCGTTAAACAGGTTATCTGACAGTTAGTTTATCTGACAGTTTAACTAGTTAAACAGATTATCTGACAGTTTAGCTAGCTAAACAGGTTATCCGACAATTGATCTGACAGTTAGTTTAACTAGTTAAACGGTATGCTTTAACTAGCATAATTAAACAGGTTATCTGACAGTTAGTTTAACTAGCGTAGTTAAACAGGTTATCTGCCAGGTAGTTTAGCAGCTAAACTAACTGTCAGATAACCTGTTTAACTATCTAAGCTAGTCTGAGAGTTAGTTTAACTAGTTAAACAGGTTATCTGACATTTAGTTTAGCTAGATAAACAGGTTATAATCTGACAGTTAGTTTAGCATCTAAACTAACTCTCAGATAACCTATTTAACTAGATAAACTAGTCGGATAGTTAGTTTAACTAGTTAAACAGGTTATCTGGCAGTTAGTTTAGCTAGTTAAACAGGTTACAGTTAGTTTAACTAGTTAAACAGGTTATCTGACAGTTAGTTTAGATAGATAAACAGGTTATAATCAGACAGTTAGTTTAACTAGCATAATTAAACAGCTTATATGACAGTTATTAATGGAGTGTGTCATTGTGTCTCACCACAGCGACTGAATGAGGAGTCGGTCCTGTAAACTCCCTACATTTAGTTTTTCTTTCACTCAGCAGCATTTTAAAACATCCGGTCTTCAACTCCACGATTATTTCTCTCGGTTAATATAATTATTTCAGTTATTATGAGGCATTAACTGCAGTCTGTGTCTGCTTTAAAACGACAGATACAAAACAGGAGCGATGTTCCGTTACCAGGGTAACCACAAACACGAAGACAACAGCGCCGCTTATTGGTGGAGGTGGCGCCGCCAAAGTTCCGCCATGTTGTTTGGTGTTTCTTCTTCCTTTAAACCTTCCATTTTCTTTCCCCGACATAACTCTTAAAACATACATAAACACGTTTTACTCTCCTGGACAATTTAACGATCACAAGTTCTGCATATACATTTGAATTAACACTTCGTTTAAGAGAAATCATGTTTTGTCGTCACTTTGTACAACTATAATACCCATGAGTCTTTGCTGCTGTGGAGAAGAAGCAGTACATTGTAAATTCAGATCGTCGTTGCAGAGAAACTGATCCAGAATCTGAAAGGAAACTAATTAAATCGCTGAATGTTTAAATCGGGATGCAAACCCGAAAGCATTCAGCGGTTTAATTAGTTTGCACGGAGTTTAATTTTTAGCTTCTTCGGCTGTTACCGGAAGACACAGAAGGTGACGCTCTGACTGGCTGTTTGTGAGTGAAATGCATCCTGGGAGACGTAGTTCATTTCTCTCCTTCAGAATCAACTTTTTTTTTCTTAAGCCAAACATTACAGAGCTGACAATATTTCCTTTATTTCTGAATGTACAAACACATGTATAACCTTTTCAAGATATTTATTTAACTTTTTAAAAATGTTCTTTATTACAACGTTTAGTTCCCCTGGTACGGAAGAGAATTAGGGCCACTGTGAAAAAAAGAAGTAAATTCTGACTTTAAAGTCAGAATTCTGACAAAGTCAGTGACTGTGTCTCAGTCAGAATTCTGACTTCAAAGTCAGAATTCTGACAGAGTCAGTGACTGTGTCTCAGTCAGAATTCTGACTTCAAAGTCAGAATTCTGACTTTAAAGTCAGAATTCTGACACAGTGAAAGACAGAATTCTGACTTTGAAGTCAGAATTCTGAC
>JAOVVB010225451.1:0-10486 GCA_028570985.1 Heterobranchus longifilis
GTAGCCTTAATGTGGGAGCCCCCTAGTGACGGGGAGGAATTGGCTACGACTAATTTTGGGGAGAAAATTGGAAAAAAAAACAAAAAATATATTTAAAAAAAAAGTGCAAATAGTAAATTGCTAAGAGTGTATTCTGACTGTTCGACACTGGACAATAAAAAAAGTTGATGATTCTCTATTAACATCTTTCCTTTTGCAATTATTATTATTATTATAAATTATGTTCCCTCACTAATGATGACATATAAACACGCTCTGGTTTAAAATGAAAAATTATACGAAATTTTAATTCCGTTTTATTAGTTCTGATTACTTTTTAAAAATATAAATAAAAATGCAAATATTTAATCAGAAATGTTTTATAGTAGTTTAAAAATGTGTTTGTTTTTCCACACTTTGGGCAACACTGCCATAACATCTAATTTTTTTTTTAAACTTTTGGTCAGCTTGAATATATTTAAACATCTTTCCACAACATGCCAGTCTATTTTTACTACAGTAACTGCTTCCTACATTACCCTCAGCACCATTCAACTACCTGCTAAAAGGATTTATACTGCATTTAACTTCAGGTCCCAACTTGTAATTCTTACCAAAGAATCAAAGAAAGAGAAACCAAAGAAAACATTTCAACTTCAATTTAAATTTTGAAGAACTACTTTACAGCATAATGTCAAAACTAAATAGCACTTCTTTTTTCATAAATGATGCTATATATTCATATAGTATATAGAATCCAGTATATATAGAAAAACCACTATAACAACATACTGTATATACACACAAACATACAAACAGGTAGTCGCTTTATATCAATCAACATACAATCATATTAGCTTTGTTAAATCTATAGGTTGGGGAAAACACACATGAACTGTCACAGTTAGTTGACTAGAATTGTTGTAAGAAAAACATTTATAAGTTTATGTTCCACTTTTTCTGCTGAATTCACAGAGGTGAAAAATGAGATCATTCTCAGCCTGCATTAGTGGGGTTTTTTCAGTCTGACTTTCTCACATCCTCATTTATACAATTCACTCATTTAGATCAGCTTTCAAACCTTGAAAACTATAATACCATCATTCATTCATTCATTCATTCATTCATTGTACAGGACCAGTGGGGGCCTGGAGCCTATGCCAGGAGACTTAGGGCATGAAGTGATGTACACCTGGACAGGGTGACAATCACAACACACATACGACGAGCACGTTGGGAACGCCAATTAAGCTTAACTGTGGGAGGAAACCCAACAAGCATAGGGAGGACATGCAAACTCCACGCAGACAGACTCGAACCCTGGAGATGCAAGGCCCCAAATGCTAACCACTACTCCACCATGCCACCTATAATCATCCATCCTAATCACCCTATACTATATATAGTTCACAAGGTGTGTTCTAGGTGTTTCTGACGCAACTCTAAACAACCGAGTCATAGCTTCTGCATTGTTGGAACTGCTCTGATAATGTCCTTATGTGACGTCAGAGAAGCACACCCCCCATTTATGGGAAATCATACAAGAAATTATACAGTAAAAAAAAAAAATAACAGTACCAACCATGAAAAAAATAGGGCACTTAATGTATCCCACAGAGATCATCAGGATCATCTTAATTTAGTGAGTTTTAGGTTTAAGGACGCGCGCGCGTGCACACACAACACTTCCGCTTTATTTGTCGATTTGGACGCATTTCTGGTTTAAAAAAAAAAAAAAAACCGAGGGTGGTGTTTTCGTTCTTTCGCATACAGTCAGGATAAATGACACACTAAACTGTAGACACTTGCTTTAAACTACAGCTAAGCCATGCAGTTTAAAAGAAATACCCAGATTACTTTCATTTCCGCTGGCCAAATCACTAAATAAACACATCCCTGTTTGGAAAGCAGCCCTCGCCCACTTGCCCACTCTCATCAGCTTAGGCATTTCAACACTATACACTCTTTATTCACACCCGTCTAAACAATCTGAGCAATCCGATATTCTTACCACCAAACTAGAACCTGTGATATATGACAGACTAGCGTAAATATTCGATATCTTTATAAAACAACCCCTATTTCCGTGTTAAACTTCACTCAGACATGCGCAGTATAAAGGTGTAAAGCAGTGCATGTGTGTGAAACTCACGCCATAAGGGTACGCCATGCCTCGCGCTGCTCAGAGGGGAAATTCTGGCTGAAAGTGTGAGAAGTGTTGTCACGGACGGATTATGATTTTACACAGGCGATATTTAGATAGCAACTCCCGCCTCCTGCTCCACGATTGGCTAATCAGCTCACACACACTCACAGGCGGTGTGACCTTTCAACTGCCGCGCTGCATATGACGATTCACTGAACGATTCGGCTCCATAAAGAGTCAATTCGCATTCATGCATTGTCTCGGGGAAATAGGTTAATTTGAATTCAGCTTTATATATGCTTTTAATATTCGGTCGTTGTCACCAAACAGCTTTACAGAATCAAAAAATATGGAAATAAGTCTAATTAATAATTGTGATATAATGTCGCGTCGTTCCCAAATGATTCGGTTCTTTGAGTCGGCTCCTTTAGGTGCCTCGTTTAAAAACTTTGATTTTATGTACATTAAAAGTCAGTTCACATATTTATTTAAGTCATTTTATTAGGAAGTTTTTTTTCTCGTTTAGGCTTCTGAGTCGGATCCTTTAGGTGTTCGGTGAAAGCTTGAGACACTTCTGTCGATTCATGGAATCGTTAAGAATAGATTCGTCTGGATTGAAGTGACTCTTTTTAAGTGAACGTTAAGAGTCGGTTCGCAGATGTAAGCTGTTTTATCAATGTGTGTCGTAATAATAGAGATGATTCGATCTCTAACGATTCGGCTCTTTGACTCGGCTCCGGTAAGTGTTGAGTTCCGATTCGCACGCAAGAGCTGATGGCAATGTAATTTAAATAAGTACGTCAATAGAAATCTATTTTTAACATCTGAGATGTTTGTTAATATGCTGAGCGTTCGTGAGTTTTTTTTACTCTAGCATTAACAGATGCAGTAGAACGTAAAGACAACCACTTCCCAACAAATCACGCCTCCTGCATTATGATTGGTTACAAGAATTCAGTCTCATCTATGATTGGTTAGATCTTCACTGAACGTTAAACACGAGGCAACACTTAAGGGCACAGTGGCAGAACCACAAGTGGTTGAAGTTTGTTTTGGGCTGAACTTTTTGAGCCTAGTAATAATGAATAGTGTCACATGCATGAGAAACAAAATAATGCCATAAACAAAAAAAATATACATAAAAGAAATATATAGCAGAGCAATAATATAAAATAAACAGTCAATATATATAGTGTGAAAATTCTTTGCTTGAAAATACTGATCCCATTCTGGTTAGCGTAATTAACGTTTATCATGACACATGTGATACATATAGTTAATGACCTAGTGATATTACCGTCTGTTATCACTACTCATAAAATGCCTCTGGTCCAATCAGATTCCTCGGGCAGATCTAATTTTTGTATAATATTTCTCACAAAAGTTATGATTCATGCAGCATATGCCTAATTAGGAAAGGTGTTGTTTATTATATTCTGCCAGTAACTACTCTAGATAGTGTTGCGTATGCATAATTTACCTAAGTAGTTAGAGTCATTTATAAACTGCAAATGCAATTGTATTCTTTGTTGCAAAAGGTTGTTTGCATCGACGTACGGCATAACAGTAATTGACGTTCATGGTTAGAAGTCTATATGTGCATAAACAATCTGCTAAGCACATGAAAATGTGCAGGAAAGCAGTGTTGCCATACTAGTCATTACCATTGACTCCTGGGAGTCTTTCATTGAGTTCTTGTCTGAAGCACAACAGATAAGGATGCAGCAGCTACATCAAAGCACTGATACCACCATTCATACAAAACTCACTGTAATAAATATTTAGCCTGCTGTCTGGTCATTTTGAGGACAGAGGTCTCAAGGGTGTTTTTTTTTCTTTAAGATGCTGAAGCATAGCAGATGTGTACTGTTCGCTGATGCCATTTCTCTGATACCATTTCAGTTTTAGAAAGCGTGTAGATCACCAGGTTTCTGTTTAAGAATTTCAACACCTCTGAAGGTTGGGTTAAAGCTTTTTGGCATAATCTCATTTTTACCATGTGACACCTGTGTACACTGCAATGCATTCATTGCCAGTCAATGTTTTTGCAATTATGTTAGCTCATTGTTCCATCCCTAATTATAATTATAAATATCATCAAAAGGCATGTCTGGCCCCATCATTTGACGAGCATCCAAACTTGTGACCCAACATCAGATTGGGAACATCCCACAAGAGCTGCCATTTTGTTACCCACATCACCTATCCCAATTTGGCTCTTTGTCACAGGAGCTACAGTTAGAATATTTTGTTACAGTTGCAATTTTGTTACAGAGCATAAGGATTTGCGTGACTTTGAGAAGTGCCAAATTGTGATGGATAGTTGACTAGATCAGAGCAACTCTAAAACTGCAGCTCCTGTGGGATGTTCCTGGTCTTAACTGGTCAGGACATACCAAAAGTAATCCAAGGAAGGAGAACCAGTGAACTGGTGACCTCGTCACGTGCAGCCACAACTTACTGATGCTTGTAGGAAGGGAAGGCAGGTATGTACCTTGGTGTAGTCCAATCCAGTAAAGAATTAATGTAGCTCAATTTGCTGAAAAGGTTGATGCTGGTTTCAGTTGAAAGGTGTCAGAACATATGACACATTGCTGTTTTGGTAGCAAAAAGAGGGACCAACTCAGTATTGGCATGGAATAGATTGTGTGCTGAAACTAAATGTGTCTTTTTGTGATTAATTAATGAATTAAAAAATGTCATTATAAAATTGTAAGAATTAATTGTGAATTTTATTATTAAAGTTTATTAAAGAAATTTTCTATTTCTGAAGCCCTGAAACCCTGAACTATAACAGCAGGTAGAGAGGTCAGAACCATAGCAGCGGATGATGAGCCCAGAACCACCTCAACTGATGATGTGCCCAGAAACACTTGAACAGATGACGAGTCCAGAACCATGGTAGCGGATGGCGAGCCCAGGACACCAGCAGCAGGTGATGAGTCCAGGATCAAGGCAGTAGTTGAAGAGGCCAGAATAACTCAAACAGATGACAAACCCAGAACCACATGAATGGAAGACGAGCTTTAAAGATGTGTCTGCAATGCTGGCGCTTGAAAACAGTCAGTGAGAAGAGGTAGATTATTTTTTATTTGTTTATTGATTTATTTTATTGTTGCTTACGACATCATGAAAGAGTATTTATATGCCGCTTCCTGATTTTTTGCATATTTGTCATGCTTAAATGTTTATAAATGATGATTTTATTTATTAAAGGAAAAAAGCTGTCCAAACCCAAGTGGCGCCATGTATAAAAAGGAATTGCCCATATAAGTATGATAAATATGTAAATAAATAAAAAATTCAGGAAGGGGGCAAATACTTTTTTGCAGCACTGTATAGGAACTTTACACATCTGTATAAATATAACAATCTAAAACTAAAAAATCAGCATTTTACAAATTGGCAAACAAATTGATCATATTACGTTTGACCTTGTGTCTATCTACATATAGAGTAATTACAGAAAATCACTATAATACTATTGTAGTATACCATTGTGGTAAATCTATTACTCCACAGGGAATGGTCCTTATATCTGATGGCAATTCAATGTTCAAGAAAGTAAAATTTTCTTTCTGAATTTCCTCCCAATATTTTTTTATTTAATTTGGGACAGTCCAGAGAAACAGCACAAATTCATTTAGCTAATGTCAAATTAAGGTATAATAAAAGAAGTTTTACAATTAAAATTTTGTTTCCAAATAAATTTTTTCCATGGTGAACTACTGGTTAAACCCATCTTCACACACATCTTTTTATCCGATAAACATATATGTAAACATTGATAAATCTGTGACACAACTTCAGTACCCCTCTTCTATTCTGTAATCTTTATTTAAAAGAAGAAAAAAAAAAGTTCTCTGGCAGTGTGTCATTCCTTACATATATTCCATTTCTTGCGTGACATTAAATAACATCTCAATTAGCACATTTTTCATTTTTATAAAAAAAAATAATAAATAAATAAAAATTTAATTCTTCAGAAAGAAGAATTCTTCCTTCACATTCTGCATATTGCCATATTTTGCATATTTGCATTTTTTTCCTAATGCACCACACTTTCACAATAAGAGCAGGCTGGCCAGTCAATACTCATATGCAGTCATGCATACAGTATGTAATCTGAGCAGATGGTATTCGGAAGGCAGCATATATTGCTCCAACAAGAACATATATTTCTGCATTGTGTCCTCACAGATATGCAATTTACCCATGCCACAGGTACTGACACGCCCCCCATACCATGACTGATACTGGCTTTTGGACCTGGTAACAGCTTGGATGGTTCTTTTCTTCTTTGACCTAAAGAATAGGACAAAAACTATTTAAAATGTTGTGTTGTCTGACCACAAACTACGTTTCTAGTGTGCCATGTCAGATGAGCCCATAAAGGTTTATGAAGCCTCTGGACAGTATTGATGTATGGTTTCCTTAAGCCTTGAGTAAATTTGTAAAAAAGCATTTGTAAATGGTGTTCATCCACAAAATGAAAATCACAAATAGCTTAAATGGACAAAAGATTACCAAAGTGTTTCTTAGCCCTGCCCTTTATCCCTTGAGGATAAAATTAAATAATAATTCCTTGAATGTCTTGATGACATTGTGTATTAACATTGGGGAATGCTATCCTGAAAGTATTGGATAATTTGCTGGTGCATCTGTTGGCAAATGGCCTTTTTTTGATTCTCCTTGTATACTATAACGTGACTGGTTCGCCTGTTTAATGCCACTTGTTTCTCATCACCTTGTAATTTCTATTTGTCACTTTGTAATTGGTCTTAAATTGGTTCCATTTGTGTGCAGCTAAAAGCATCTACAAAAAAAAGTCCCAACTTTTTTGGCACATGCTGCAGGCACCTGATTTGAAACGGATGCATATTTTCAACAATAATTAAATTTATATGGTAAATCATCAAATAATGAGCTTGTATTTATTTAATTGTAGATTTTTCTATATAATACGAGGTGAGGAGACTTTATTCTATTTTTTATTATTACCAATTTCCATAGTGTTTTTAGAATTGGGGTTGTGTATCAAAAATAGTTAAAAATTATTTTGGCTGGTAAAAAAATATGCTTGACCGGTGGATTTTTTTTTTATCTACCTGCCAACTTTGCCAGTAAGACAAAAAGTTTATTTCGGATCCTGTGATCTTATTTCCAATGACCAACTGCTTCATGCTTTAGCAAACTTGCTATAATGTTACTGCCATCATCAATGTTAATAGTATCAGCATGTTTGTTTACCTATAGGAAAATAAGGTCTAATGGATGATGACATCCTAAGGGATCCCATTGCTAAGGGAATGCTATTTAAGTTGTGTTGGCTAATATTGGAGTATATTTAACTTCGACAGGAAGCTGGTTCCATTTGTGTGCAGCATAGTAGCTAAAAGAATCTATACTCTGTTATACTGAGTGCTTTATAAGCTAGCAGCAACACTTTAAAGTCCGTTCTGTAGTTATCTGGTAACCAGGTGTAGATATATAAGAACAGGACTGATATGCTTAGTGCTCCTGATTTCTTGTGTGTTCTGACTGAGTTATAGCTGTTTTAGGGAAGACCATAAAAAGGACTCTTACAGTAGTCCACTTTGCTAAAGGGGAAGTAATAAATGAGTTTTTCTAAATTTTGTCTGGACATGAGATGTCTAACTCTTGATTTTTGTTTGAGATTGTAAAAAGCTATGATTTATGATTTACTTACAGATTTGAGTCAATTAGGGTATTTTCACATTAGGGCCCTGGGATCGTTTCTGAGTACACTTGACCTCAAAGTCTAGTTCATTTTAATCAGTGAGAACACAATCAATCCAGGCTCAAGAACAGTGCCCGAATCCACACCAAGTTTCCTGACCTTGGTTTTTGACTTGATAGCTCTGGAATCAAGCTGTGTAGTAACTTTTACTCCTTTCTTTTCCTTGCCAAATATGATCACTTCTGTCTTGTCTTTATTTAATTGAAGGACGTGTAATTGCATCCAGCTTTTTACTTGGTCTAAGCACTGATAAAGTGACTCAAATGTTCCATAGCCATTCTGATGAAAGAGCCAAATGTCATCTGCAAAGCTGTGATAAGCAACGTTATTGTCATGTATAATTTGGCCTAGAGGGAGCATGCACAGATTGAGTAACAGGGGTCCAAGGATTGATCCCTGGGGGCCTCCACATGTTTTTGTGATACGCTTAGATTTAGGGTCACCAATGAAAACAACATAGCCTTTGTCTTTAAGATATTATTTAACCTTACACACTTTTCCAGTCAGTCAAGAGGGATTTTATGGTTCACAGTATCAAATGCTGCTCTAAGCTCAAGCAGCTATAGAACTGATGATTTACCTGACTCGGTATTTAGATGAATATCATTTAAGACGTTTATCAGTGCTGTCTCAGTGCTGTGATGTCATCTAAAATCTTTCCAGGAAGCATTTAATTTGCATTTAAAAAGATTTTCATCTGAGTCAAAACATTTGTTCCCAATGTTTTTTTTTTTTCAATAAAAGGAAGGTTAGAGATTGGCCTGTAATTATTTAATATAGAAGGATCCAGGTTCATTTCTATAGGCGTCTCAGGTAAGAGTGAGGTATTGACAAAAGCTGATAAAATGCCGCTCGGCAGGGTTTCTAAACAGAATGGATTTAAATAATCCCTTCCGAGATTTTAGCAATGATAACATTAAATGTTGACACTCTAACCAAACTGTTGCTGTGTGGGAGCAATAGTGTTATGGATGCTTTGTTTTGTTTGACATATTGTAGATTGATTAATGGAAAGTCTGATCCTTATGATTTTTTTTTTTTTTTAAATGCACACTCGTTGCACTTATATTAAGATTTCGCAAAAATTATTGCTACTGGGGGATTAGTTAGTTTCTCAACAGTGCCAAAAAAGACATGGGAGTTGTTGATATTTCTCCATGACGTTGGAGAAAGAGGCTTGTCTAGGCTTTTTTATTACAAAATTGTTAATGTTGAGAAACTTTTTGAAGTTTTCATATTGACTTTGCAAAATACTTTTTCTCTATTTATGCTCAGCTTTCATATATTCTTGTTTCTGATTTGTGACAGCTGGGCTGTCTGGTTGCTGGAAAATGTTTTTACCTTGTTAGGAACGATTATGTTTCATGATGCAATTTAATGTGGACATTTACATCTTTCTTTTAAGAAGAAGGTAACATCCATGTTGGGTTTTGATATCACTGCCTATAATTTAGCAGGCTAGCTAAGATTGTGTCATGTGAAGATTGACTACTTTGTTTGGAATGTGGAGATTTTATTAAAGGAAAATCACAATGATTATACCATTCATTATTATTCGTTTCCACAAATTCACGAGACTCCCAGGGCATCACTTTACATGCCATTTTTGTATTTTTGAAATCTGTCAAAAAGTAATGAAATCTTGCTTAAACTTATGGCATGCTACATGTGGTCCACATGTGCTCTTTTAACATCTGGGACGTATTATCATTTTGTAAAGTGGGTCTCTTTAAGCTCACATCCAGTTTGGCTAACATATGCCATGTTACGTGGGGGCCACATGTGCTTTGTTAACATCTGGGCTGCATCAGCATTGTGTAATGTGGGCCATTTTAGACTCACATCTAGTTAAGTTGAGTAACTTTTGTTATATATGGCCCACGTGTTTTGGTAACATCTGAACCATATGTGTTTAACATGTGAGCCAAATTAGGCTCAAATCTAGTTAGACGGAGCCACATCTTTGCTGGGATTGGGCCATATCATATCCAAGTGCTGTTGTTCCAGTATGGACAGTCCAGCTCTTTGCCTTAACGTTGCTTGTTTGTAACGGCTTTAAAGCGCAGTGCCATGTGTAGCCACCAGAGGGCGACATGTCCCAACGACATGTCTTCTGATGATAACCCTTCAATGTGTCCTTGAAACAGAATCTCAACAAATATTATGCATTAGGCAGCCTACTGAGGCAGAGAAAGAAAATTAAAATATTGGCCTCCATTACAACTATAACACATTTGGTAAAGCATAGCTCTGGTCCCTTTTGCACAACCGGCAAAACCGTCCAGACTATTCGCTTGCCAATTGTATCCAAATTTTATTAGGTTTACAAATATGTGTGGAAAAGTAAAGAAAAAAGAAATCATGTTAAATATGGGTAGTGTCCTTCACAACTATAACTCATTCTCTCACTCACTCATTGTCTATACCACTTTATCCTGTATTCAGGGTTGCGGGAGGCCTGGAGCCTATTCCAGGAGGTTTAGGGCACAAGGCAGGGTACACCCTGGACAGGGTAACTATGACTATGTATATACAGTGGGGCAAAAAAGTATTTAGTCAGCCACCAATTGTGCAAGTTCTCCCACTTAAAAAGATGAGAG
>JAOVVB010225471.1:0-10486 GCA_028570985.1 Heterobranchus longifilis
GGGCGGAGCTGGGGAGGATGATGCGACTAAGAAAGTGTCGTCGATGGTTTCAATGACGCTGCGCTAAGCTAAACGCTAATGGTGAAAACTTGACGATTTTCAACCAGCTGATGGGAGTCATCCATCAGAGTTTTGCAGGCAGGTAAACGGGGCCCTCCGGGCGCTGGCGCCGTTCATCTGCATAGGCCTACACAGAGCCCGCTAGCTACTTTGGTTAGCAAGCTGCTACCGAACGCTGAACAAAACATTTTTAGGTGACAAAAATGTTACAATTAACTTTCATGAAGTGAAAACACACTGTGAAAAGGTCAAAGTTCTAAAACTAAAACAAATTCACACCTATTTTAATGTACACAGCCATGTAGCCATGCCCTAAAACATCCCCCGCTTTATCGTCTATTTTACTCTGAATGGGACCATAATTTATCATACTGTATTGAAGAAGACTTGAAACTAGCGATTGGGACCATACACTAAAATGTTTACTGAGGTAATAAATCAAGTGAGAAGTAGGCTCATTTTCCCATTGACTTGCATACAACCAGACTTATTTTTGGAGCCAGTGGAGTCACTCCCTGCTGGACATTTGAATGAATGCAGATTTAAGGCACTTCCTCATTGGCTTTACTTTTCAGGCCTGGAAGCTCTGTCAAAGTTTTTTTATACAGTCTATTCTTACACCCCTTAAAATCAAGAAGGCCGTGCGACCCCCTGTGAAGCTTTGGAGACCCCTAGAATAGTAGGGGTCGGGACCTCCAGATTTCACTATTTAGAATTTCATCCAAATGTTATAGAAGTCTATCAAATGGTAAAGAGTATCCCACATTCTGGCCTTTATGTAATGCTACAGCAGACATAATTCACCTATTTCCATGAGATAACAGGTGGGTGGTGCTTTTATGTGAAGAATGTAAGTTAGTTACAGTGACATTCAGAGCGTCCATCCCTCTCCTGAGTGACAGTGTTCGCTGTCTGTTCCTCCCATGACGGCACAGCAGCTCCTTTAGTCTTCATGTAAGGAGGGCAATATTTCTCAGTCAGCAATGACAGCAGGGCTATATTGGGTCTCTGCTGAGACTCAAACCCAGGGTGCTAATTTTGGACGACTCCAAAAGTAACATCAGGAATATCCATTAAACGTATGTGTGACTCCAACACCCGCTCTTCCAAAGTCTCAAAGTGTTCCCAGTGCTTTACAGTGATTTTTCTCAGTTTTTCTCATGTCTTTAAACAGTGTTGAGAATGAGCTGTGGAACGGGGGAACCGTCGGCCTCAGACTGTGCTGCCGACTGGAACTGATCTGCAGTGTCTCCTGGGATTTAAGCTGTCTAGAGTGAAATGTAACACTCGTCCCTCCAAACCCCTCTGTCTTAATAAGGAAACTTTGCTCGACACTCGTTAGATGACAGGCCACATTTCTGCAGAGAAAAAAGTCCTTGGCTACTTTTCTTCTCTCAATCCTGTGGCCTCCCCGCCCTGAATTAAAGCTGAATAAACAGTCAGTCCACTCAGGGCTCAGCAGATTTTTCTCAACACTGATGCCAATTTTTAAGAGAGGATTTGGTGTGGGGACTGCCAACGTGATTAATCAGTGTGACTTTATCCATTCTATTATGTCTTATGGACAATTTGCCTGTCTGCTCTGCTGTATTTCCTCAGCCAGAGAGTCAGCTGATTACCTCTGATGGATCCTGGGAGTGACCGAAAAACTTCTTCACAGTCTTTCCCAGTGGTGGAAAGTTGCTATGCACATTTACTCAAGTACTGTACTATTTTAAGGTACTTGTACTTCTCATGAGATTTTCCTTTTTATGCTTCTTTATACTCCACTAGCATAATTTCAGATGTAGCTATAGTTATAGTTATTTATAAGATTTAACATACACCAACTGATAAGCTTATTAAAGGTCCCATATAGTAAAATGTGAGATTTCAATGTATTTCTTTATTATAAAGCAGGTATTATATAAGTACTGTGAAAGTATCAAAACACTCAATCCACAGAGAAGTGTACACAGCCCGTATTCAGAAACTGTGCCTTTAAATGAGCTGGTGTGACCTCCGTCCGGCTGTGATGTCACAACTATACTATATATAGAAAGTGCTGCTACAGTGCCGTTACAGTCATTCCCTGGCTGCAATGACAGAGAGTGCAGAGAGCGCAGATGCGGGAGACCCGGAAATGTCGACCAATCAGAACAGACCTCAGGCCTTAAAGAGACAGGTGCTTAAACTGAGTGTTTCAGACAGGGGACAGTATGAGGAAAAATAATGTTTTTTAAACATTAAAGCATGTAAACATGTTCTAGTAGAAACTCAAAATACAAGTATGAACCTGAAAATGAGCATAATATGGGACTTTAAATAAAATGCATTGTAAAACCCTTTTAGCTTGAGTCTAGTTGTCTAAGTGTCTATTTGGGGCCTTTTGTCATATTTGAAAATGTTTCACCAAAGTGATTTCCCCTCTAAACTGATGTTTTGTTTTATTATTTAAAAGCAAATATTGGAAAGAAAATACAAAAAATATATATACAAATATACATTTGTGTAGCAGAAATTTTTTTTCTATCGCATTAATCATATCATGACCCCTCACACTTATCTTGTGACCCTTATGAGGGGATTACACTTTATTTATTAGACTAAACTACCTAACTATAAAGATGTTAAAACTAGCTCCACCTCAACCTGCTATAACAGTAAAATGTTGAGTTCTCATTGGTGAAATTGAATGTCACAGCCTATATAATAATATATCAGCAGGGACGATTTATACTTTTACTTATACTTTAAGTTAATTTTGCTGATACTACTTCTATACTTTTACTTAAGTAGGATCTTAAACGCAGGACTTTTCTATTTGTTGTTGTATTGGTACGTTTACTTAACTGAAGGATCTGAATACTTCATGCACCTCTGGTCTTTTGATGTTCTTTAGGCAGACTCGTAATTACCCTCTCATCGTTCTGTATATTGTTATCTCAGACATCCAAGGCCTCGGGGCAGGAACTAACCAGACCACACCAGATGGGTGTCTATTTATTCTCACGTCCCTGTACTCAGACAGTTGTTTTATGACAGACTTTGCACAACTGTTGTATCTAGCTCCCTCGCTGTGTGGTGAGTCTGAGTCTGACTGGAAAACGGTTGCGGCATCTGATCAAACGTGGGGCTGCTGCAGGCAGGCTCTGCTGTAAGAATGCAGGTGCCGCAGCAGAGCTGTGGGTTCCTGTGGCATTCTTCTCAGTAGAGAGACCACTGTGACCCAGTCATCGTGAGCGTAGCCTGCGAGCTTTTCAAACAGCCACTCAAAAACCACACTGGAATGTCTCATCACCATAGATTCTCACACACGCTCCACATTATGGCTTTTTGTTCAGCCAAGCTATGGTCATTCTGCGGTTTGAAGTTCATATACTCATAAACTTGATATAAACCTTCACTTTCTCTTTCAAATTTAGAAAACTGGACTTTTTGTTTACCAAAAATGGAAATTATAAAGGTTTTGATGATGATTATTCTCCCTCGAGGAGGACTTAGATGGATTTTGTTGTTAAGAGAGGATGTATTAAAGGCATAGTTCAGATTTTTTGAAGTGGGTTAGTTTAGATTTCTTATCCATAGTCAGTGTATTACCTACAGTAGATGGTGGTCGGCATGCGTCCAGGCAGTCCTATTTTCAGTTGGCTAAAATACATTTTGCTGTGTGACCCCGTCCACAGCAGTACATTGCTTTTCTTCCATGCCTGTCTGTCTGTATGCTTCTCTAAACTAGAGGCGTGTAGATAATACACTGACTATGGATAAGTACCGTAAACAACCCCACTGCAAAAAAAACTGAACTATCCCTTTAAAAGAAGTTTGTAGACACAAAAATAAAGAAAGGGAAACTAACATACTACCATAGAAGTCCAGCATGCTCCTCCTCTTGCCATTGTTTTATTTCTCTGCGCCAGAGGCTTCTGACAGGCAGGACTGTAACGGGGAGAACAGTGGCTGAGCTGGAAGTGCATACCATGAAGTTTTATAGCCCTGTGGAATGGAAAGAAATATCGAGTGCGTCTTTGGACCTCACAAAAAGCCCCCGCTAACTTAGCCCTCTCCTCTGTCTCCTCTACCTCAGCTTACACCAGAGAGCCCATATATGGACACACATATGAAAGATTCTCCCTCTGTGTGCAAACACGGAAACTTCTCGCCCTGTGACATGAGGGGCAAAAGACTGAAGGCAAATATTTAAAGAGGGCTATCAACAAGATGCTGGGCAGCTGTGGGCTGAGATACAAAAGAGCAAGCAACAAGTATTATGCTGTAAGTTGACAGTGAGCATTTATGTCAGTGATTTAGATCTTTCAACAGCCTCTGATCCCTGAAGGAAAAACTTCTGACACAGCTCTGATGCTGTGGAAGGAATCTCTTATCTGGCACTGGGAGAAGTTCAAGCTGCCTGTAAACAATCATTTACTCCCCATTTCCTTCTTGACTTGCCCTTTAAATTACTGTGTACAAATAAACACAACGGAAGCGCAAAAAGTGTTGTTTTCCTAAATTGAAGGCAGATTGGCATTGCAGAATGTCAGACAGATTGACTTTTCTGTTCTAGTATTCGTGCTATGACATGTCTGACCTTTTTAATTTTACACTAGGATTCTAGCGTGGCATCCCGCATGAGTCTGAAATGAATCGTGACAGTTCCCCCCGAATGCTTTCTCTCTCCTCCCCTCTTTTAGTCAAAGCTGACTGAGCAGCATCAGATATGGCTGACGTTCTTGTCTCTCTGTGTGTCCTCATCTGTAGAGGGGGAATACAAACAAACACTCTGGGAGGAGCCCTGTCGAGGCCACAAATATTCCTCCATTATGACTTCTACCCGCATTTGTGTTTGCAGAGCTGGAAGCCTTCTGGTATTTTTACACCATAGATTTTTCTCTCAATAAGTCATAGCTGCTTGCAGACTGTAGTGCCACTGAGGCTTCTCTGCAAACATTCTTCTCTTAAAGATCATCTCCAGATATGTATTAAGACATACAAATAGTCTGCTTGGAACAATAATGTGTGTCTGCAAAAAAATTATAATTTCCACATTAAAATCCTTATAAAGTAATCTACTATAGACTGTATAAAAAAAGATGGACTGAGCCTCCGGACCTGAAAAATGAAGCCAATGCGGAAGTGTCTTAATCTTGCATTATTTCTAATGACCAGCAGGGGGGCGACTCCACTGGATCCAAAAAGAAGTCTGGTTGGTTAGAAGTCTATGGGAAAATGAGTCTACTTCTCACTTGATTTATAACCTCAGTAAACATTTTCCTAATGAGTTTATGGTCTCTAGTTTCAAGTCTTCTCCACTACAACATGATGTTAATTTTGTAGATTATGGTCCCATTTAGAGTAAAATAGATGATAAAGCAGTGAATTCTTCAGGGTGTGGCTACACTGTGACCTGTCAATCAGGATAGAGGCTTAGTAATGCATATCCATGGCAACTTTAAAATGTACATTAAAATAGCAGTGAACTTGTTTTGGGGTGTTGTCCGTGTTTTCGTCTTAGACCTTTGATCCTTGACCTTTGACGCTTTCACAAAACTCCACCAGATGACTTGCATCAGCCGGTTGTAAATCGGCATCTTTCCCTCTTTAGCATTTAGCATTTAGCTTATCTTAACGCAGTGCGATTGAAACCATAGATGACACTGGCTTGGCCGTGTCATCCTCCCCAGTTTCACTTTCTAGTCCAAATAATCAAGCTCCGAAAAATCAAGATGGTGACGGCCAAATGCCAAACTCGAGGCTTCAAAACAGTAATCCACAAACAGTATATCTGCTAGACACATGCATGTGCACTGGCGGTTTCAAGTTTCTACATCACACTTGCTGTACAAGTTGCCTTCTCGTGTCAAACTCTGCACATACTGCACAGTGAAGCTCAAACATCCAATAGGAGCAAGAAAAAAAACATATTTTTGAGTAGAGAGGGACTTTAAACTTGAAAAATCCCAACTTTGACCAATGCATCTGTAAGAAATCTGTCCAGGGGATTTCTATGAAACAATACAACACTAAAAATGTGTGCCCCTTTCCTGGCCTGCAGGAGTTTTATTGTGGGTCTTTACAGTCTGAGAGATGACAGATCCTTTCATAGTACAGCAGCAAAAATTTGGCAGAAGAAGAATGCTATCCATCTTCAATGGAGCACCTGCAGCTGAAATATTTGCCCTTCATACCTCAGGAATTTGACCATTAAACATGCTGAAAATTGTGAATTTTTGAGCAGTTTATACTGCACTCTCAGGTTCCGTTAATGAAACAAAAGGTTTGATGGAATAACAACTGACTGAAGGACGCTTTTGTTTGATTTACACCTTTAATGACAGATTTATCACCACGTAGAACTGCGCCAGTCAAAGTGTCACGGCCTTATTGCAACTATCCATCAAGTAGAATACTGTGGCAGTTTCTGTGCCCTGTTTGTAGTTAGTTGTTCTCCCGTGCGCTCCAATATACCAGTTTGAGTCTTACGACCACCAGTATATGTCAGAGGAGCATTACTGTGAATAAACCCAGCGGCAGTAGGCCATGGACTGGGCTTGGGTTACAGCTTGGGTTGCACCCCCCTCTCTCCGATTTTGCTATGCTAAATGATTATGCCCCTGCATGGAGCTATCTAATCCCAGGGGTAGCGTCTGAAAGAGCCAAGGAGTTCTCTCTATATATATCTGGACGATGTCTGCAGAAATCTTCAGATGGCATTTGACAAGCAGCCTGCCAGCACTGTGCTTCTCAGAGTTTCACTCGGTGGCTCTGCAGTCAACATGGAGGGACAGCTATACCCTCAATAGTCCCTTGCTGTTCTGTGTCACTTGCAATCATAAGAAAATAACCATACACATGTCAGAATACCATAGCATCACACTAAATGACATAACTTTGGCAAAAAGCAAGCAGTTTAAGATTTTGTTTCCAGGCAAGATGTGTCGTTTTTGTGTCAGACAGACACTGTGACTGGGCTTCAACAGAGGCAGAGACATATTTTCTCTAATGCAGTAACATTCTAGCCATGAGAGAACCTTAAATGTCTCTCCCGAGGGTCTTCTTATGCAAACATGAGGCACAACAGCCAAGCTCCTCCCTGAGCAGCGACTGAGGAGAACCGGACATTCCAGATGCATAGCGGGTTGTCACTGTAAGCCTAACAGATTAACCAATACAGTGTTACAGTATTAGTATTAAAGCTCCTGTGTCACTTAACTTGGCAACAAGACAAACCGTATGGAGAACGGAAGCTGCCAAAATAAAAATAAAAATAAACAATTGATAAATAAATTAATAATCCATGAAATGTACCAAAACTAATGTAAAATATTAAATGTAGGCATTAATTAATTGACAACATGTGACATAAATTGATATTTCTGTTTTAATTTGCTTCTTTATTTATTTAACTCCATATTAATCCCCCTATGTATTTACTGCCCTATTTAATCTTCCCTTTATTTATTATTTTTTATATTACTATTTGTATTAATTTAAAAATTTATTTATTTATTTTTGCATGTATTATTTATTTGTTTTAAATGTATTTATTTATTTATTTATTTATTTATTTATTTATTTATTTATTTATTTATTTATTATTTTCCCTTTGCATTTTTCCCACTATTATTTCACCAAACGTATCTATTTCTGTATTTTTTTTTTGTACATGTCTAATATGCATTTCTTCTTTATTATGCAAAAAAAGTAGGTTATCATTCAAAGTGACAAATAAATAAATGGCATATATGTGCATTAATGGCATATTAATTCATTTATTGAGTCATTTATTTATTTATTTTATTTTGGCATCTTCCGTCCCATAAAACTGCACTACCACCTCAAGACCACAAAATGACAGAGTTGAAAGTCAGAGTTCAGGGACTCTTATGTCTCAGTTGTTAATTTCCTGAATATCCGTGTGAAATTTGGTTATTTGACACTGCCCACTTTTCCCCCTTTAAATCTATATTTACTCATTTTATCACTATAAATCATTTTGCGTCCTTGTGTTTTAATATGGTTCTGTATACAATTTTTACAACCTTGTTTATAACCATGGCTGCCGTAAATAATCTCACAAAGTAGGAAAGTGAAGATAATGATAGCACAGTGAATGTGAATATGAATTCTCGTTGCTGCACCTGTTTGACTCAGCTGTCGCCTCATGTGACGACTGAATCAGGACACAGAGACGATCAGGATTCCAACAAGTCAGAGGATCTCAGATCTGTCCAGAAAATGGGCAACTGTTGTCTGATGGCAAGTCTGTTCACTGTATTTGTGAAGAATTAATTCCTCATTCGGTAAAGTCAGACTGCATCCTCTGAGCTTTTTTAATGAGCTCACGCAATCACTGTTTGTTTTCACAACACTGATTTTTAAGATTTTTAATTTTAATTGTCTTACCAACAGCATTTGGTTTTATGTACATGGTCTAATGCAGTGACACTGAGCCCAAGAGAAAATATCCCCTAAGGTGTATCGTATCGTATTGTATCGTATTGTATCGTATTTTATCGTATTGTATCGTATTGTATCGTATTGTATCGTGTCATATCGTACCGCATCGCATCATATTGCATCGTATTGCATCGTATTGCATCGTGTTGCATCGTATTGCATCGTATCGTATTGCATCGTATTGTATCGTATCGTATCGTATCGTATCGTATCGTATCGTATCGTATCGTAGGCAGAGCCTTCTGGAGACAATAAAATTCTCACTAATGTGACTGTTGGCAAAGATTTGGGACAGAAGAAAGCAAACATTTATTTATTGATCATTCATGTTCAGTAAGTTCCCTATTAGATAAGATAGAATGAGTTGCCATGTTTCAGATTAAAACGCTCCAAAATGTAAATGGTAGGACTTAAATGTTTTTAAGATGTGTTCATCAGCCAAAGAGCACAGAATTATATGTCTGGAGATTTTTTATTTATTTATTTATTTTTAACTTCAACAGCCATGAAGAGAAAGTCTTGTCTTCAGAATGCACCACTGCTTAAAAAACTGTTCTAAATATTAAAATAGTTTGTTATTGCTGTTCTCATTACACATATAATGTAGTCAAATAAAGAAAACTATACTGTATGTCCTTTAGCTCTGTCTTAATGTGTGAGTACATTTAACTTTCCAAAGGAACTCAGAACGCATTAGCTTTTCAATAACATCTGGACAGAAGGAGAGATTTGTACTTTAATCAAAGCAAAGCATTGGGCCTGGGGCTATTTTTACTGTGCCAATATGTTAAAGGAAATGTCATAATGGAGCTTATTTTCATTCCCAGAATGCCACAACAAATCCAATGTGCCATCACAAAGCTCCCCTGAGTCCATTAAGTGCAATTGCTGGTTAAGATAATTACGATCATATTGCAACAACATTAAAACCAGTGACTTACTATCAACAGTAAGGACATTATGAAGATATTAAATATGACAATAGCATAAAATACTGTATGCACACAGTATTAAATCTAGAAACATTTGCAATATGTGTAATAAAGTGTATTTTATATGTGATGATACATGATGAACATTCATGCACATATTACATAAAGCAAATTACAGTAAAGCAATGCAGTATGTTGGAATATTCAGATCCATTTCTGTGCAGCAGCAACCTCCAAGCTTTCCATTTATTATGCTTGTATAATATTTTACTCATTTGCATATTTAGAAAAGAAAAATACATTTTCCAGACATGTGATCCTAAAACCACACGTATTATACCTCAGATTGATTCTGAAGAGAAAAGCAGGCAGAAAGAACGCCTGATCTGTGACCAGTATTTGTCAAATGCCAATCACAATTATACAAATGCCAGTCTATTAGAACATGGGCTGGCCTGAGATTATCAAAATAGCTTTCTATTACTGACCGTGTCAATCAAAGTCTAAGACACAAGCTGATTCCTGAATTACCAGGACAATATTTTCAGTTCTAGCAATATGATGAGAGAATTGTGAACACTATTCCTGATACTGGCCACATTGAAAGTCTGCCAGGCGGACAGCAATAAAAATCTGTAAAACTGACCAAAGCCTGAGCAAGACAAGGATTATTTTTGGGGACGTATCTAATAGCACTGGACCTTGGACTCTCTTGGCACAGAGTCATGGATCCATACAGACGAAGGCAGGTGCATGAAAGAGAAGGAGATCCTAAAAATATCCCTGAGGATCCTTGTGAAGACTAGAAGACACTTGGAGTGTCCTCAGTCCCGGCTGTTGGGTGTTTTATGGTTTCATTAGCTCAGTGCATTTATAGAAAATCTCATATATATATATACATTTAAATCTCAAAAAGAGATCAAATAATTAACTTCTAATTCATGATTTTTACCAACAGAATGTAATAGATTTGTATAGAATATAATTTCACACATTCCCAGGGGTGTTTTTAGGATTTGATGACATTCGGGGCTTAGCCCTCAGGAGGGGGGTCC
>JAOVVB010225512.1:0-10485 GCA_028570985.1 Heterobranchus longifilis
GGGGGCGTGTCCCAGCAGTTAGAGAACCCTCCTGCTCCTGTTTTGTCCCACACGGCAGCAGAGCAGTCTGTGGAGCAGCGCGCGGGGACAGAGACATGCCGTCCCGGCAGCAGCCGGAGGACACGGGGACAATATGAAGGGATGTGATGTTTGTGGGGACAACTCTAAAGACGGAAGGCTATCTGTTCAGACTGAGCGTGTTTAACGTGGGACGGCAGCGCGGAGGATTTGTTTCTGGATGAACAGATGATGATGTTTTAAGTTGAAGAGTTGAACTTCCTTTACTTCCTGAGTTTAGAAACTTGTCTCTGCCGTTGGAGCGGAGATGGAGCCGGAGGAGGGGAAGGTCTCTGTGTGGGTCTGCCGGGAGGAGAAGCTAGTCTCCGGCCTGACGAAGAGAACCACCTGCGCCGACGTGGTCAGAGTCCTGCTGGAGGACCAGAACTTGCAGCAGGGCGCCTCGGCCGCCATGCTGTCCGGCACCCCGCAGTCCTACTGTGTGGTGGAGAAATGGAGAGGCTTCGAGAGGATGTTACCCAACAAAACCAAAATCCTCCGGCTGTGGAGCGCCTGGGGGGACGAGCAAGAGAATGTCCGCTTCGTTCTGGTGAAGAACGAGGCTTCGCTGCCCAATAACGGGCCACGCAGCGCCGAGGCCCGGGTGGTCCAGAGCCGGGAGAGTCCGGCCGGAGTGCTGAAGGGCACCGCCAGAACTTGCTGGACCGCCGCGGCCGCTGCCGCCAACCTGTCCCAGGAGAAACAGAGGCGCATAGTCAGGAAGGCGTTCAGGAAGTTGGATAAAATGAACAAAAAGAAAGAGCAGGCTGTTTGTAAGGATAATAAGGGCTCCGTGGAGAAGATGGAGACGCTGGTCCACCTGGTGATCTCCCAGGACCACACGATCCGCCAGCAGCTCCAGAGGATCCGGGAGTTGGACCGGGACATCGAGCGTTACGAGGCCAAAGTGCACTTGGACCGCATCAAGAGACACGGGGTGAACTATGTGCAGGACACATACATGGTGGACTCATCGGAGGCTGCCTTGGACTGTAAGCGCAAAACGGAGCGGCAGGACGCACTGTGCACCGCGGAGGCGGTGGCGCAGTTCGAGGAGTACGCGCGCCGGTGCGAGGAGGTGGTGCGGCTGCAGGAGGAGCTGACGGAGCGCGAGGCGCTCGTGGAGAGCATCACCGGGGAGATCCAGGAGGAGCTCAACCGGAGGTGGATGAAGCGGCGGCGGGAGGAGAGAGGAGCGGAAGCGGCGACAGACAGCGTTGCAGAGGAGATGCGCCCAACAGCTCCAGCTGTGGAACCAGATGTGGAAAGTTTGTCCGAGAATGAGTTCGTGCTGGAGGAGGAGAGGATCCAGACGCAGCTGGACACCAGTCTGTACATCGGCCTGCGGCTGAAGACAGACCTGGACGCCATCAGGGGGGACTTGGACCTGAGTCTGGCACTCTGGGAGACCAGGGAGAGTGAACTTCTGGACCTACTGGCCAAAGTTGAGAGCATGGAGATAGAGCAGGTGAATGATGAGGGTAAGACACAGCTGGCTGCAGTGAGCGCTGATCCCGATCCTGCAGAGAAGAGTAGTGTCTGGGTGGAGCAGGCCAGAGGTCTGTCCAAGGCCTGCAGTACCAACGATGAGGACTCGGACACAGGCCTGAGCTCCATGCACAGCCAGGACTCTGACAACCCGCCTGTGTGTGAGTCACTCGTGTAGACTGGAACACGCTTCCACTTTTATGCAATTCAAAGCCACAAACTCAGGGGCAGAGAATCAGTGTTGGCAATACTGGGAGGTGTTCTTCCCAATATGTATCTCAGTATAGATATTGTAATTCTATAGCAATAATTCTGCTTCGTCCTGGCACAATAATCTAGAAGGGACAGCATGCTTAGAGAGGTTTCATAGCAAACACAATTGACACAATATATGTTGACATGCATTTCTGCAAACCACGGATAAGTTACATTTGTATGTTTCGTATGTGGCGGATATGTTAATATGGTACGTTTATGTACGCTTTTGTCATTAAAACAAATGCCTGCCTTTGTCGTTAAAAAATACCAGATTTTGTTGTTAAAAAATACCAGATTTTGTGGTTAAAAATACCCGCTTTTGTCATTAAAAATGCCCCCTTGTCGTTAAAAATATCAGATTTCGTCGTTAAAAATACCTGCGTTTGTTGTTAAAAAAAAACCTGCTTTTGTTAAAAATACCTGCTTTTGTCGTTAAAAAAAGACCCTCTTTTTTCGTTAAAAATACTTGCTTTTGTCATTAAAAAATACCTGTTTTTGTTGTTAAAAAAATATCCGCTTTTGTCATTAAAAATACCTGATTTTGTCCTTAAAAATACCCACCTTTGTCATTAAAAATACTCACCTCTGTCGTTAAAAAAAACCCTGCTTTTGTCTTTAAAAAATACCTGCTTTTTATCTTTTTATCTGCGTTTGTGGTCTGCTGCTGCCGTCTCGCACAAGTTTCACACCATCCTCCGTCCTCCTGATGAAAAACTCGACTCATATACATGTGATCTGAAATACGCCACTTTAGAAATGTTGATATGATACATATGAAACGTACAAATGTAACATATCCATGGTTTGCAGGAACGTACAATGCCAACATTTTATTGTGGAGACTGGAGTGTTTACCATGGAGGTCCATGAGGAGAGTAAATAAAGTACCACTTATTAAGAGAAATAGCCTAGAGGACTATTAATATAAGCCACTAATAGTCCTCATTGAGAAACTAGCCTTAAGGTAAAGTTGATCACAAAGAGTTAATAACAGCTTGCTTTTGTCAGGATACAGTGTGACTTTTTGCTGAGTGTTGTACTCTGTAAGGTGGCCTAATGACCACAAACAGACAGGTTTCCTTTAAAAGGACATCATCTTAATGCAGAGTAAACTACTGTTAGGTCTCAGATACAAACATGCTTTCAATCAAACAAATGCATGATAAAGGTTAGATCAGTTAACCTCAGCCTCTTCAAAATGCAAAAATTATAAGTCAAAAATGACTTTCCAGAACTACTACTATTCTGAATTGTATCAGTTTTTGGAGTTGAAACACTGATCCCTATCACTTGATATTGTCCTCAGTGTAAATAGTGTTAAAGCACAAAACGTCCTATTTATTTAATAATATGTACTACTCTGTCCTGTACTGGTCAAGTCTCATAGGTTGGATTTAAACATGGCACATTTGATTCTTATTTTTTGTCATCGCAGCTCTTTTGTTTCATTGTTTAAAGCAGTGGTTCTCAACCTTTTTGCAGATTTCTGCGAGCATTTCAAGCAAGCAAAGAGCGATGTATTGCTCAGATTGTTGAATTTCAATAACTATAGACACTGGAAGAGGATTAAAAAATAAATAAAAATAGAGGAAAAATAAATAAACATAATTTTCTGGGGCATAATTATTTTTTTGCAGCCTGGTCTCATGAAATGGCCAACAAGTCCTCCAAACCATACGATCATATCTGTTGTTTGTCCCTGCTCTCTAATAACAGGAGCGTTCACGAAAATACGACCCATATGAGTGTTTGATTGATGACATAACTTATGTTGATTACACAGCAAACGTCGTTATTTTAACCCAAACTACAATGTTTTTTCCTAAACTCACCACCTAGTTTTGTTGCCTAAACTTTAGTTTTGTTTGAATTCACAAAACTGCGACAGTAGTGACACGACACATACAAAAGTGATGTCAAGGGGTCCTGAAAGTGTCCATATGTGTTGTGAGTTGTGAATGAGAACGGGGCGTAATGACACATGAAAAGCTTGAAATGTGTAACATGACATGTGAAACACCATGAAAAGTGGCTATTTATTTGCTTTCCCATGAGATCCGTTGTTTTTAATGTTCTTTTCTCATAACTTTATAATCATCTCATGATTCCTCTGATTTCAATTTTGAACACCTTGGGGGGTCCTGAACTCCCAGTTGGGAACCACTGGTTTAAAGCAGGTAAAAGTGGATTCGGTGTGGTATTTTCCTGATGAAACAGCCATAGAGACATCAGATCAGAGCCAAAACAAATGGAGTGCTCCCAGAAGATATCAACAGAAGATATTATACATACAGGTGGAGTGTTACTCCTTGAGACAAGTAAACTGGACATTAGTGTGGCTGCTCTAATGGTGGTTTGTTTCCCTGAAAAGCATCTTATTCAACCATAAAAAGCAGACAAGAAAAGCTTCATGTTTACATCAAGGTTCAAGTCTACCATAAGGCAACTTTATCAGATGGTACAACGTATTGTGTAAGAAAAACAAATGTGAGCCTGCAGTTTAGTAAACTATGGCTAGTTAGCCATAATGTATTTAACAATCTATGGAAAGCCAAGAAGTCCAAATACACATACCATTGACATTGGAAGCCACAGCTTTTGGCCTCCTTGGCTTTTCATACTTAACTCAGAGACTACTGTACAAGCAGCAATAATGACCCATATTTACATTTATTGTTAAGTGGCGCCCTTTGGTGGCCATAGTAATTATGACAGGAGCAAAGCAGGAAGTCATGTCACAGTATTACCGTAAGATTGAGAAAGACACATGACTTTGACCCAGGAGTTTTGTGTTTGTGTCCCGTTTGAAAATAAAAAGTAAATGGCGAGTTATTTTAACTTTATGTAACAAACAGCACTACATCACATTCTACGTCACGTGTGATTAGGCCATGTACATACGTGCGTACATACATGGTGTAATCACACGTGATGGAAGTGAAGTAACGTAACAAATGTACTGCTTTTAACCCAAACCATGATCTTTGTCTAACCTAACCAAGTTGTTTTGTTGTCTCAACATACCTAAGTAGTTTTTGTGCTGTGTAGGAAACTGTGACCGACATTGACGTCGTGTAAAACTGTGACCATCACATTTAAGTATGAGAACAGAAAACATTCCTGAGGGTCGTATTTCCTGCCACCACTAGGGGGCATCAATTTAGTAAACGCTCGAGTTGTATTAGAGGGTAGGAACAAACAACTTATGTGGTCGATTTGGATATTGCAATTGCGATTTGATTTGTGATATAATATTTTAAAGTCAAGCTTCAGTTCAATATTCACTGTGTAATACATTTAAAACATGTAACGGAGCATTGTCACATAATATTAACTGTTCTATGTTCAAATGCAAGATATGAACTGCTTCCAACATGTATTTATTTTTTTAGGCATAGAAAATGGAACAGAGAACAATTATCACAAAAGCTGTGGCTGTGTTGTTAAGTTAAATAAAGTAGTAGTAGTAATAATAATAATAAAATAAAAATACAATAAAAAAACCTTTCACAGCATTTTATGAAAAAAAACAAACAAAAAAAACATTAATTGTGGAAGATAGAGTGGGCCCATTTTTCAGACTGAACATTTAATAAAAATAATAATGATAAACTTTACTTAACTTATAGCACTTTTCTAGTAAGAGCACAAAGTCCTTCACAAAACAATACAATCAACAACAATAAGTAAAAAAATAAATAAAAAAATCGTAAATCAAATTATTATTATTATTATTATTATTATTATTATTATTATTATTATTATATTTTTACATAACTTATATCACGGTGCCTTTGTGAGCCCTTTTCACACGGAGTAACAGTAGCAACTGACTGAAATACTGCTTGTTTAATGTTATTAGACTGGGTACAGCATCGCTACTTCCACTTGACTTTTTGGCCGTACACACATCATATAGCTATATGATGCCTGTGGTGCTTTTTCAAGTATAAGTTTGTGGTATTGATGTGGCGATTGTTACATGACAGGCCTTGAACAATACCTTCTTTTGTTGCACCTGTCATGCAAGTGCTGCTTTTCTTATGGACTAAATTTCCAATGTTACTTCTCTTGCTTCTTTTGATGGCTCAGCAGCGGATGCCATTTTTCCGCACCACAAATGTTGTATAATGACAGAGGTTTGTTTCATTTTTGTTTTCATTTTTGCTATGCTGTTGCCGGTGGGCGTATACGCAGTCGCCTTGTGCCACTTCTGATTGGTGAGCATGACTGGGACACAAGGGCACGGCACTTCTGATTAGCGAGCTTGACTGTCACACAAAGAGCAGAGGACTGCATGTGTAAAACCAGTGACATGACAGCTGGGTCAGACAGACGCTACACAAAGTAGCCTTTGCTGCACTGTTTCAAATCGCGATTTCAGTTTGAAATCGATTAATCGTTCAGCCTTAAATTACACCATTTAGTAATTCCACAACGCTGAACGCTGTGACATTAAGGGAAACTATTTTAGCCTCAGTTCACTTTTTACATCCTGGAAAAAGATTAGCTGCATTAGCTGTGTTTCTTCCTGGTACGCCCTTCCAGGAACTGCATAGACAATAAGCAATCAAAAATAAAACAGAAGCTATCCTTCAACTACATCTCTCTGTATTTTTGTCAGTCTGTTGTGATGTCAAATATTACATGGTTGACTTTGTCTAAAATGGTGAGAATGAATAGCCTTGTAAACACCTAGAAGAGACTGATGATACTGTTTCTGTGGAGTTAGCTGTTAGCTGTATCCAAATACCCAAATGACCTGTGTGTAGCTAATTTATGTTGCTTGATCAGGAACGGTTTGGGCCTCTGAGTCCATGACATTTAGCCTGGCTCTAGATCAGCAACTCTGAGTACTCAGATGCACTGTGGCCAGTCAGCACATTATTACATATAATGTGAAAGTGTTGAAATAAAGAGCAAAACCTATTTGGCTTGTAATGTGGCATTATTTGGTGTGACTGAGAACATTTTTACATTTACATACCTTAGTTAAGAGAGTTTCCACACAGTTTTGCATTTCATATGTGGTTTTTGGATGGAAAGATACTTTGCCTCTAGGCTTGACAGTGAAAAGTCTGTGTGTATTTGTGTGTTTTTGTGTAGTTTTTGTGTTCTGTTATCCTGTCACACTCGTCATGCATAGTTGTGTTTAATTGCTATTTCCTGATCGCAGGAACTCCTGCATTATCTATGACAGAAGAACAACTATACAGTTCAAGTTACCATTTAGTAACTCATACCTTCACATGTTTCCTCAGGTGGTGTCTTAAAAGGATTAGTTCACCCAAATGACAATGTTTTTGTTTTTAGTGTCAAAATTTTGCGATATCTCTATTATTGAAGGTGAATGTAATCTGTGGTGCTGGTAATAATACATTTTAAATATTTTAAGGGCAGCATCCCTTTTCAGAAACACTGTCCAGGTCCTGTCTGCATAAATCTAAACATTTTGCATTTGCGAATTAGTCTGGTGATGCCAGGCTAACAGAACGATATAAAAACCTAAAAATAAATAAATAAATAAAAATTGTACGTATCTGGGGGTGAAAATCTTCCCTTCGATCCAAACTACAGTTAGACATAATTTTGGTAACACACTTAACAAAACTACTTCTAATTTAAAATCATTGGTCCTCGTTGCCTAATTCACTTCGCAGTCGAATATCAATAATTAAGATGAATATTCTACCCCGAGTTAATTTCTTTAGCTCAATGCCCCCCACCAACCCAGTACTGGAGTAAGCTACAGACAGCTGTGACAAAATGTTTATGGTGAGGTAAGTGACCATGCATCAAGAGCTCGACTATGCAACAGGAGAGACAGGCTGGTGGGCTGCCTCTCCCAAACTTTAAATTCTACTACTGGGCCTTTACGCTTAGACCCCTGCTAACCTGGCCTGACCCTGAGGCACTGGTGTCGTGGCATGCTCTGGAAAGACAGCCCTTCTTCCTCTGAGATTTTATGTTTTCCAATGTTCCCATTACTCAGTGTCATCGCAAGTTCTGCCCCATTGTCTCGCAATTACTCTCTGTATCTCTATACAGAGCAGAGAAACTGTGTGGTTGCCCTTTTACACCCATGCTCCCCAATATTTAATAATGCTAGGCTGCTGATTGGTCGCCATCCCATTCAGTTCTCTTGCTTGGGGGAGAAAGAGGTTCATACATTGGGGGATATTTATGGGGAGGAGAGCCTGCGCTCGTTCCAGGATCTGTGTACATAATTTGATTTACCACGTTCCTCTTTTTTCTTTTATTTACAGTTAAGATCAGCTCTAAAAGAGTCCTCTCACGCCACATCTAAAAAGATCTTGTGCAGCACTAGAGGCACGAGAGGCCTGGTTTCCAAACTCTACTGGTTTATTTCACAACATTCTTATAGTCCCCTGGCATTAGATGTTTCATGGAGGGCTGATATCCCAGACCTGGACCCAGCTTTTGATTGGAACAAAGTCAGGTCCAACATAACACTAGCTTCCAGAAATCCTGATCATAGCAAATTCACTATCATTTTATACATCAAGTTTATTTGACGCCCAGGAAGTTATGAAAATGATTGCTGACCCTACGTGCACTTTGTGCTCTGTGAAGGCGGCTGGTACTTATTTGCATATGTTTTGGAAATGAAATTCTCTAGTAGCCAGATTCTGGAAAATGGTTGCCTCTAACCTCTCTGATATGTTTGAGATCAGAACAGAATCAGCTTTATTGCCAAGTAGTTTTCACATACAAGGAATTTGTCTTGATGTAATGGTGCACAACAAACACAAAACACAAAAGGTATATATACAAGGTATATATACAAGTGAGAGAAACTCAGGTGGTATAAGTAACTCTAATATATAAGTAATATTACAGTAGGGAATATGTAAACAGTATGTTCTGTGTGGAGAGCTGCATAGTTTAGAAAGATATGTACATGGGATTTTCACAGGAATGTGCATTCGCCTGTGAAGAATAATCAATTGAGGTGTAACCACTGAAAGCAGCTGACATGTTAGTCAAAGAGTAAGAGATTAAAGTAGTTTGTGTTTACCCGACAGGACATTAGCATTACAAGCATCAGTGGGGAAATACCACAGTGTGTAAGCAGACAAATACAAATATCCCTGAAAGATGCAGTAAGACTTTCCATGGTCAGGTGACCCTAATAGAAAAAAAATCCCTATGTTTAACTATTCTCTACATACATTGGATTAAGTGAATATAATATGTTGTGTTTTACATGGCTGCTGCTGCTGCTGCAGTTACAACACAGCAAATACCAGAGAGTCTGCATCCAGCAAAGACTGATTCAAACTTTTACATTATCATGTGGTGTAAGATGTTTTCCCTGAGGGACCGTCTGACAGCTCAGTCAACTGTCAGCCTGCTGATCTGTCTCATGTAAATGTGTCACTCTATATGCCTCCTGTCATCTGATACCACCACTTTCATTCCTTCATTTTAAAATCAGTCCAGGGTTATGCTCACTGAATTCATCAGTGGCTACATCAGCTTTTGGATTGCCGTTTTGATTGATGACTACCTGTATGACTATTTGAGTGATTCAAGCTGGCAGTTGACACCCACTCTCTCCCGTGTCTTCAGTGACAGATTGCGGTTGAGTTACAGTCAGCTTCATTTGATAGGCTCTTAATTATCCTCTCTACTTTCTTTCTGTCTGATTTCCTCACCCCTCCTTTTTTCTTATCAGCCTCCACAAGCGACAGGTTCTCACATTTTCACCCTCTAGGGTAGTGCTTCTCAAAGTGTGGTCCGGGGATCCCCGGGGTCCTTGAGGGGATTCCAGGGGTTGCCCCAGCAAAAAGGGGAATCATTTATTTTCAATATTCTGTCCACAAGTAACACAGTGGCAGAATGTATGACTATTTTGGTCATGGGTTTCATACAGTTTCTGTAATAAAACATCTAAAAGCAAAAATCCTGTCAGACCCTAGGACTTATCAACTGGGGGTCGTGGTCTGATTTGTGTCAGTTTAGGGGTCGATGATGTGAAAAAGTTTAGGAAGCACTGTGCTAGAGCAGTGTGGGGTCTGTGGAAAGTTTTCAGATTCATTCATTTGAATGATCATATAATTGTTTTTAACAAAAGGCTCCATAGTTCAACGAATAATATTTAAAGTTTTTAAATAATAGTTCATTGATTACATTTCTAATCTAACAAATCTATAACTCTTACAATCTGTAAATATGTTTAATACATATCTAATATATTTCTAATACATTTCTCTTTTACATTTAGACTATATAGAAGTGTAAAACATAGGGTACATCAAATTATTTTAAGGCGTCCTCAGCTGAAAGAAGTTTGAGAACCTCTGCTTGAGAAGGCTGTAATGTCAAAATGAGAATGTTAAATATTTCTTTCTTTCCAAGAGTTAGTTGAGACGATGGATACCACTCTTTGTCAGTGTTTTAGTCAGGATTTGGTTAGCTTAAGTTAGCATTAAGACACACGAAACACGACGAAGTCCTCTGAATGCCCTATAGGTCTCTAGTTTATGGTTGTAAAGTTTCTTATTGTGAATATACGTAGGAAAGCTATTCATCCTGTGTGTGTGTGTGGGTGTGTGTGTGTGTGTGTGTGTGGGTGGGTGTTTGTGTGGGTGTGTGTGTGTGTGTGTGTGTGTGTGTGTGTGTGTGTGTGTGTGTGTGTGTGTGTGTGTGTGTGTGTGT
>JAOVVB010225523.1:0-10485 GCA_028570985.1 Heterobranchus longifilis
ATTTGTTTTTGAAGGTTTTTTTTTTAGATACTGTAGTGATGTGCGCCTGCATACGTCATGGGTTGCCAGATTGAAGGTTGCAAACCTGATTCAACTCAACATTTGATAAATCCACATTAATGATTAATAGGCTTGAAGTTAAATTTAAACCTGATTTGTGTTTAAACAAAACAGCAGCTAAAATAAATGGCACAAGCATTTGTATTTGCAGATCTTGACACAAGGAGAATGTTTTATTTTATTTTCACTCCTGCTAAATAACATAGCTATACCACAATGTTTCTGATATTTTACTGTAAACCAATGCACTGCTCGAACTGCATAATCAGGTACTGCTCAGTCCCGTAACAATAATCACACAGTACAGTATTGTGCTGTAGCCTTTACAGTGATGCGATACTGTTCAAATGTCTATAAAATATTTTTGATTTATGTTTGATATTTTTTAATCATTTTCTTCACATGGTATTTTTCCCACATAAGTCATTATTCAAATTATTACTTTTCATTTTGGTTCAAGTTTCAAAATGTTTATTCATTTTCTTCAATTCATTTTTAAATGATTCATCTTTAATGTGGATTATGTTTCACATTTCTTTTACTCATTTTCGTCACGTGATTTTGTTACATAAGTCATTGTCTAATTTATTAATTTGTATGTTTTCATTTTTTGTTCATTTTTGTAACGTGTGATATCTTTTTCAAATCAGTAATTATTGTAATTATCAACCTTTAATTTGATTCATGTTTCAGATTTGTATTCATTTTCTCCAAAGATGATTTTTTTTTTAATAATCAGGGACATTGATGATAATTTAGATTTTTTTTTAAACCTTATTGCTACATATTTCAAAGATATTACACATTACATTTTATTAACAGTATACCGAAAGATTTTAATTTCATTTTACATGATTGTGTCCTGAAATATCTCCTGCCTTAAGACCAATCACTTGTAGGTGTCTAAGACCCAAACCGCAAACATTACATTCTTTTACCCAGTTTATCCGTCACAGATACACACATCTTTATGTAAAAATACAGACACAAAAGCTTTACACATGATATAAAAAGTATAGATGATATAGAAAGTGTTCACAAGTCCCATTGTGCTGGTGCAAACATGATGATGATGATGATGATGATGCTAGTGAAAACACATTCTAGCTCACAACAACAACAACAAAACACTCCCGAGTAGCTTATCTAATCCTTTGTTGATATTTTTGGCTTTTAATCCGAGTCTTTGTTCTCTCCTTTTGTCGTGCAGAATACGACGATGAGGCTGATGATAATGATGAGCAGAACAATTACTCCAACGGTAATCGCAGTAACCCTCCAGTACTTCCACGATAAACATGCGTTTTTAGTTTCCACCTTTTCTCTCACTCTCTTCGTTGACTTATGAAAGCTTACGCTCTGTGGAAAACATAAACAGAATTAAAAATAAAAATTATAAAAAATAATAGGCTATCTAGGCTATAAAAAGTTTCAGTACTGCAACAGCACAGTTTTATTCACTCAGTTTGTCTCTAGCTGTTTAGGGCTCAGTGTGTGTTTAGTGACACCTAGAGCACGGTGCTCAAAACCTTTAACTTTATATAGTTCTGAAAACTTTTCACTTATGAATTGAAATATGTTTTACATTAACAGCATTTGGCCGACACCCTTATCCAGAGCAACTTATTATTTTATGCCATTATACCGCTGAGCAATTGAGGATTAAGGGCCTTGCTCAAGGGCCCCACAGTGGCCGTCATGGGGTTTGAACTTTGGAGCTTCTAAATCTTAGGCCAAGGCTTAAACCATTGAGCTACCCACAACCCTTCATGTCTACCAAAGTGTCAGGAATGTAAAGTTTAAAAGATCACCTCACCTGAGGTAAAAAAAAAAAATCACTTGCTGCATTTAATTAAATTATATTATTATATTTGTGGTCTCTTCATCATTTAAACAATTTGAACATAATAAAAATGGCCAAAATTTACCCAAAACACTCATTTGTTACACATTCTTCTACATCTACGCTAATATTGTTTATGCACGAGCATCAGAAAGATCACATTCACCTTCCTAAGCAGTGCTTCCGCTCTCTCATCCAGGTCAGCCAGTTTCTCCTCGCGCTCTACGGTTTTCTCGATGTTGTTCTGTACGATGACCCGGACGTCCTCCACGCCCTCCTGGAGCTTCTGCAGCTGGCTGTCTTTCTCCACCTGAACAGACAAAATTAGTCTGAGTATGGACAAATAAAAAATTCACACACATTCACAGTTTTAATCAAGTGATTGATGAACATTGTGTAGATTTAATAAGAGAGAAGGTCCAGTGGCTTAAGGATTGAGGATTGGCTTGAGCTCCAAGTTTTTTTTCTTTTATCATTCAGAAATACACAGTTTGCCAAATAGATTCACTGTATTTTGGTGTACAAAATATACAATCTGTTGCAATGTCCAGTATTTCAACTGTTTATACAGTATGTACAAAATGTCAGTTTGTCCACTTTTCTTCCAGGCAGGGAACAGACCCCCAGGGGCCCCCGGGGGCTGACAAGCTTATTTATTATTTATGAGATAATACTGATGAATGCTGTTTGGAGAACATAGAGCCCCAAGGATTGTCTCTGCAGCTCCAGGATGCAACTTGATGAAACTTCTGAGGTCATAACCCACAAGTACTGCATGATAAATAAATAAAAGGAAAAAACGGTTGTACTGAGCAAAGAGTGCCTCCTGTAGGCAGACAATATACACTCATTTAATGTCTAGTAATTTATCAATAAGTCATGAAAAGTGTGAAATGTGAAACCACCAAGGCTAAAAAGTGGTCAAGAAGTGAAGCTTAATCATATGGTAACTCATCATCTAGTGCTGTACACACATACTACATATTACTATTACTATTACATACACATATTACTGGTATTGACAATAATTAAAAGTTTAGTAGAGGCAGTAAAATTAATAGACAATGAAAGTTGTTTCCTGATGAGCTTATACACCAGCTTATGTGCCTGCACTTAACACTTGTTATATGGATTTGCTATAAGCTGAGGTTTGGGTTTGTTTTTGTAAACCTCCCACATTTCATAACTGTTGTCAGATCACTGCACACACCGCACACGTGCGCACACATGCGCACACACACACAAACACACCCACACACACACACACATACACACACACACACACACACACACACTGCACACACACTGTATACATACCAATGAGACTTTCTATCTGTTTTACTTGCACAAATACTGTACACACAAACACACAGATATTCCCATACCTGTGCTAAAATAAAACACTTGTAGGGTCACACACATACACACACACATACACACACAGAGAAAAATCTGAAAACATATACAACATAAAACAGTGTGTGTGGGGGTGTGTGTGTGTGTGTGTGTGTGTGTGTGTGTGTGTGTGTGTGTGTGTGCGTGTGTGTGCAAATGCGTGCGTGCATGTGTGCGAAACATTTAGAGTGAAAAGCTGCACAATGGAATCACAGAGATGTTGTCAAACACAGCTACACAAATAACCAAAACATAAACCATTCAACACACTGACTAATGTGAAAATAGACACACGCACAAGCACACACGCACGAAAGGAATAGGGACAGAAGAGTGGTGACAGGGAGTCCAAAGCAACACTCACACAATAATATCTTTGAAGAGGAAAGGTGTGTGTGTGTGTGTGTGTGGGGGTGTGTGTGTGTGTGTGTGTGTGTGTGAGAGAGAGAGAGAGACTTTGACTTTTGATGTTCTTTAATGAAACATCTCACTTAAAAAGCACCAGTTCAGGGAACAAAAAAAGAAAACCATATACACACCTAAAAACAACCCACTTCATACACATACTGTCAGCCCCCCCTCCCCAGCTGTACACACCGCCCCTTCTAAACTCCACACACTCTGAAACCCCACAATGTCATCAAGCAATGTGTAGTATGCATATTCAGCCCTAAGGCGCGCAGAGACCATCCCCCTGAACAATAACACTGGATCCACAGACCCACTCCCCCTCACCTGGTTTCTCCTGGTTTCTCATGTGGACAGTTTGGCCTGACCAAACAGGAAGTTAATCAGTACACGCAATGCTTTCCTCCTGGAGGAATACATCGGCCCCAGAATGTACAGTCCCACAGAAAAAACCACCCCCAACTTCCCACAGAGAACCTTTGACAAATCAAGCAGGGGTTCAACACGGTTACATTGGACAAACACATGAACCACAGACTCTCTCCATCACAAAAAGGACAACCCCCTCCCACATTTGGATCAACCCTTTCCAGAAAAGTGTTTGTTGCTAGGGCCCCATGTATGACCCTCCACTGTAGATCTCCTGACCTCTTTTGGAGAGGAAGCTTATAAAACACTCTCTACCTGTACCCTGCCATACTCTGCCCTCCCAGAAACTCCTGCCACTGATGCTCCCTTACATCCTGCAGAGCCCAGAGGTTACAGATCTTTACAAGTGCAGCATGAAGCACCTTCCCTTTTATCCTCCCAAAACTACCCAGGCTCGGAGTGGCAAATGTCACCCATCAGAGCTACCACATCCACAGAAGAGAAAACAGCAGGCTCCTTCCCACGTGGCAGATTAAAATTAGTCCAGTACTGGCCTAGGCAGTGTGTCCAACACCTCTCCCCTCAGCCTCTCCAGCAGTCTCAGTGACTTTAGGCCCATCTGTTGTGCCATTTCATGCGGGGTCATCCACCCCCCTGTCTCCATCTGCCTCAGGTGGCCAAGCATGGCAACATCACCTGTCATTAAGCAGCACCTGACAACATTTGAGTACACCGACTGCAGTGGAATCAGTGGGTTACTGAAGATCGGATCCTCACAAACCCATGAGAGAGAGAGGTTTTGGGTTCACCACTCTGTTCCCTTGCTCCTCTTGGTTTTCACATTCATAACCCCATCGATGATTATCACCTATTAAACTACTATTACTGTTATTATTACTACCCAGACTCTAGTGTGTGTGTGTGTGTTCATCATGTCGCCAGTGGCTTTCTGACCTCGTCTCGAGGTTTGGTGATCTCTGCCAGAGATTCCTGTCCCTCCCTCCCCTCCATGTTTCACATGTGCGTCAGCAGCGTTACCACAGCCTCTCATCATCTCCTTGTTTTAAACACCCCACCCTCTTGTTTTCCCCCTACACATCTGCCCTCTTTCTCACTCTCTCTATGATCCCCGTCTGCTTTTTTTTTAACTTTCAGTTTCATATTCAGAACATTTAGCTGAAGCTCTTATTCACACTGACTAACAATAAGTTCAGAACAAGCATGTAAAAATATCTAATAAGATGTCTAAATCATCATAAACCCACCAGTGGGTCCATCAAAACCAGCACATGTTGTACAGCCAACAACTGCTCAAACCCACAGAACTTTCCAAAAGTACCAAATCTGTCACGCATCTGAATGGAGAAATACTTTATACCAGGGGTGGCCAAAGTAAATATGTAGTTTTCAATCAGTTACACTGCAGAAACTACATTTCCCTATGTGCCATAGAAAATTAATTCTGTCAAAATAAGTGCGCAACACTACTAAAGAGTATAACATTTATTTTACTTTTTGTAATTTATATGTGTAATAACTTTGCTGAATGAAAAAAATACAATCCTCCTGATTCCTGATTTTTCCTAAAATCAGATGTATTTTCATTTAAAATGGCTTTTATATAGCCTAAATTACACAAAAGGCAATAAATAAATATATAAATAAATAATCTTTTATCTATTTCGGCCATACACGGTCATATTGACCACAAATCATTTCTATTGATAACTACCCAAATGTATAATTAAACTTGTTAAAATGGAGCCTGCATTTTGGTGTTAGTTGGGTTTTTTATTTTTTTTTATTTTTTAAAGATATCCTAACACAATAAATACACTAATCTCTCAATTGGGTATTTATTATTTTATATTATATTATTTATCATTAGAGAGTTTGGAATCTGGAGGTCAAAATGAAATTCCAGCACTTCTAGTGTTAAAACAGATAATTCCACATAATTTCAAAATAAAAGTGTTAAAGTGCCTGGGTACAAAATTAGGACTAGTATATTTTTAAAAAATCTGCGTAGTTGTCCACCCCAGCTTTATAGATATTGGCAAGACATCTAAAATATTTCATACTCGTGCAGCCATAATAACATTATATCATATAGCTGGAATCAGATGTTGGAAAAAGCAGACAGAACATGTTTTTACTATCCTTGAAGAATATTTAGTTTGAAGGTAAATTGATTTTACCTTATTATGATCTGGCTCCAGGATTGTGATGGCTTCGCTGTTAGGACAGATCCACTCTCTTATTATGGGATAGTTCAACAACTGGTCTGTCTGACAACAGAAGAAAAAGGAGAACAAAGGACATTAGTTTATCACTTCCTATTTCCATAGTAAATAATCTAGCAAAGGCAATTATGGTGTAATAACTTTACCACTACTGTACCTTCAATCATAAACTACTAAAGCTGCTATAAATGCATTTAGACCACAGGAAACGTACATATCATAAACACAGATCAAACTATTGGAGGGATGGGGAAAGCTTCTGTGTTCTCAGAGGGTTTTCCACAGGTGAGCTGCAGGCTGCCTTTAACGAATCCAAGGCTCTGCCCATCCAGGAAGCACAGAGGCAGGTAGAGGAATGTTAGGCCCAATCTCAGTCTCCACCCTAAGGCCTCAAGCCCTGAACCCTCACAGACTTAATCAACATCACCTGTGTGATCAGCTGTAGTGTTTGAGTGTGTTAGTTCATGAGGGCTTAAACAGGAATGGGACAGCACTTCGTAGTGACATATCATGTTACCTTGACAACGCCCAAAAATATTATGTACAACTGTGGATTTGGGACTTTTTATCTTTACCTTTTTACCTTCTTTAAAACCAAGGAAGATTTGAATGTCTGCCAGGCTCTTTACAGAGAGGAGTCAAATAATCAATTTACTATTGTTGTCAAAACAACATCATTAAGAAAAATCAAAAGACATGAGCTGTGTCTGAATTCGGGGGCTGCATCCTTCGAAGGCTGCATTTGAAGACCAAATGCGTCACAGCGGAGCGACGAAGGCTGTCTCAATTCAAAGGCTCCTCCAAATGTGGCTGAGAAATGCAGCCTTCTTTTCCAATGGATCCATCGTGGCCCAACCTATCCCAGAATGCATTTCGATCCGGTTGGATTTCATAAAGATAACTATAACGGTAACGATGTTAGCGTCCACACGTTCAGTGTTGATTTCATTAAGTACACTTTATAACACTTTATTTATTATTAGATTATTATTATTATTATTATTATTATTATTATTATTATTATTATTATTATTATTATTACTACAGCCCTTATAAAACCTCAAACTGTCATTAACGGTGGTTTTCCCAGCAGCGTAATCAGCTATATGAACTGCAGTTGTCAGGGTTACTAGGCAACAGAAGCGGCGTTCTGACGCTGATGGAAATCCTCCAACTCATTTAAACAACGCTCGGTTCCGGCCTTCCTGGCCTAGCCCGCATCCTTCGAAGGATGTAGCCCCTGAATTGAGACACAGCTATAGTTGATAAATAAACCAGGTGTGTTTTGCATTCCTCTGATTTAATGTGTTTTTATGAACCATCTTAAATCCTTAATGTTAATGTTTCTGTGTAAATTAAATATACCAGGCCGAACAGCCATGTGACAATCTTGTTTACCTTTTTTTTAACCAATAACCCCATAACTCTGTGTTTTAACATCACAACGCTATGAATTGTGGGTAATTCCCTCAGCCAAAGTCTGCAGAAATGTGGACTTACAGAAAGTGTTCAGAAAGGGCTCAAAATGTCTGCTAGAGAGCCCTCATAGACTTTGAGGAGTTCACGGTGGGACAGCCCTGAATCCTCATGGACTCACCGTGAACGCACCTCAAAATCTGTGAGTCTGTGAGTGTGGAGATTGGGATTTTTCCACACTCACAGACTTTGAGGTTGAGGGTTCAGGGCTGTCCCACTGTCAAATCTTTTATAGAGGCAGGGATGAATGAGTTTTTAAATCTGTTCAGTCTGCAACGAGGAACTCTGAACCTCCGACCAGAAGGCAGCAGCTCGTACTCCACATGCAAAACGTGAGATGGGTCATTCGCAATCTTGTTGGCCTGTTCATAGATTGTCTGCAGGATATATGCCCCTTAAGTCTCATAATTTTCCATGCAGTATGGATCAGCGGATGTAGTCTGCTACAGAGACTGTCTACATGTGTGCTCCAGGTTAGTGAGTTGTCAATAAAGACACCGAGATATTTGTATGAGGGGACTTGTGTGATGGTTTGGTTGTGGACGACTACAGGCCTGTGATCACCGACATTATTAACATTCAAAACCAGGTGATTGTCCTCACACCAATTCACAAACCTTTGAATCTCCAAAAAGTAGTCAGATGGGTTGCAGTTCTTCTTCAGTAGAGCTAAAATTGCAGTGTCGTCTGAGAATCTAATAATGTGATTGTTGGGATAAAGACTTCTGCACTCATCAGTCTATACTATCGGACCGGTGAACTCACACAGCCCTGGGGGGCTCCCGTGCTCAAAGTTCAGTTCCATTAACACTGACCTGCTGTCTACGATTAGTTAAAAATGAGTGATACCATTTAATGATAAAAGGGTGGACATTAAAATCATTCAACTTCTTAATTAAAAGATGTGGCTGCAGCGTATTAAAAGCTGAGCTAAAATCAACAAATAAAAGGCATGCATATGAGTTGGTGTCCTCTAAGTGCCTGTTTATAAAATGTGTTGCGGCTATAATGGCATCATCTGTACTTCTATTACTCCTATATGCGAACTGAAAAGGATCTAAAAAACAACTGACCTCTGATTTCACCAAGTTGATCATGATTTTCTTAAAACACTTTATTGCCACACAGTAGTAATGGACCCTGCCAAGGTCTCAGCAGTGGCAGAGTGGCCAACATCTAACAACCTGAAGCAGCTGCAGTGTTTTCTGGGGTTTGCCAATTTCTACCGGCGTGTCATTCACAAATACAGTCGTCTGGCAGCACCATATCCACCTCGTCTTCAGTTCATGTTACGCAGACAGGTGTGACATGTGACAGGCACCACACTGATAAAATGAACAAAATACAAGTTATGTAACAGATGCTTTACACACAACACGACCACCCCCAAGTCCACCTGTTCCAGATTTCACCCATTCTCATCTGGCTAATAGGCATGGGATGATATTGTCAACTTGGGTTGTGGTTACCTGCAAAGACAACAAATCAAAGAGTGATTGGTTTCACCTGATTTGCACGGGGGCCACTGTCAGAGATTCTGTGAGCTGATCCTTCCCAGCTGGCGTTGATTGCTGAGACACTGAACTGATAAAAGCGAGCCAGGCAGTGTGTGTCTGGGGAGCAGAGCTTGATGTCTGTCGGCGGGGTACTCTGCCGACCAAGGTATCATTATTTCACTCACAGGAAGGATAATCTGTTTATGTGCCGTTTGCAGCTGTTTAGGGTTGCCGGTGGTGAAGATAGTCAGTTTAGGAGTAGCATGTCCTGTGTTAGGGCCAGTGTTAGTTAGGGACTGGGGAACAATAGGAGTGCCACACTGCTTCTCAGCTCTGATTTGGGGTGCCAGACACGCCATCAGCCGCTCCATGATTTCCACGCTGGACCGACTCTTCCACGAGCTCCTGCTACACACGAGCCAGGTCAGACCAGCGTCACAAGCTCAGACCCTGGGGGAGGGTCTCGACAACTCAGAGAGTTAAGTGAACATTTAAAGAGACAGTGTTAGGTGTTTTGTGTATAGTCTCGTCAGTTACTGTCATTGTCTGTCTTAATAGCTTTTAAAAACCTGCATGCAGCAGAAGGGACAGTGTAAGCTGGGGAATAGTGAGCTGATTGGTATGGGGAATGCATGCCTGTCTAGCTTGTTAACCATTGAACCCAATAGTGTGAAATAAGTGTGCCTATTTACTAGGGTGAAACAAAGTATGTGGCCTATATTTGGGGTGAAGTCAAGTGTGCAGTGTAACCTACTCAGTGTGTGTGCTTAAAATGTGCTTTGCAGTGTCTGCTTGCCATAGTGTGCTTACCTGCATGGTGTGGTGTGGTTTACTGAGCGACTGAGGGTGGCTGGTTAGCTCGGGGCAGACTTGTCTAAGGGGGGTACGACATAGTTTGGCCAGTTCTCTACTTTGTCCGTGAATAAGCTGTGGTCGCCTTATGATTTGATGTGTTAAATAAAAAGCCATATCTGTTACATGATAATATATATGATATTTAGATTTTTTCCAAGGACCCTGAAGGTCACCAGCCAAGTTCTCCAACGTCTGTGGGAGAACAAGCTTTTTGTCAAGGCCGAAAAATGTGAATTTTCATGCTTCCACTGTATGTAACAATTCACATTCATCTCTGTCCTGCTGCTCTGCCTTCAGTCCTCTCTGTAACTTTCCCCTACACGCCTCCTCCCAGCCCTCT
>JAOVVB010225534.1:0-10485 GCA_028570985.1 Heterobranchus longifilis
ATGCAGCTCTCATACAGAACGTACTGTTTACATATTCCTGCTGTAATATTATTTATACTTAGAGTTAATCACGCCACGTCTTTGCAGTTTTCTTTCTTTTTCACTTGTACATATGCTCTTTGCTTTTGTTGTTGTTTTTATTTGTTTATGTATACTTTGTGTTTTTGTGTTCTTGTTATGCACCATATCATCAAGACACATTCCTTGTAAGTAAAAACTACTTGGCAATAAATCGGATTCTGATTCTGATTAATGTGCTCTGTGTGGTGCTGACATGAAAAGTGACTGTCAGTGTCTCTGTTCCTCTTTTCTCACCTGCCCAGTGCATCATCTATAAGCTTGTTCTGTATATTAATTATTTAAAAAAAAAAAAAATGAATGAATGAAAATTAAAGGCTATTAAATATGTCTTATTATCATTACGACCATTTCCATCAAAATGACGGACAACAAGAAAGTAACACCAATTATATTTCTATTGAGATAGCCCACAACTTCTCAGAAAATAATTTGTGATCTTATATATTATTTAAAGTTTCCCTGAAAGGTGATTAAAATAAGTGTGTGTGTTGTATGTTACCCCAGACTGCAGGTCTTTGAGTGTGTGTGTGAGGATGATGTTGAAGACGGCGTGTGATCGACTGCTCTCCTCGTTCATGTTGGTCGCAGCGACGGTCCGAGACTTATTCCCCTCCGACATCAGAGACTCGATGTCCTGTCACAACAACAGAAATCACACAATAAATTCATTCATAAAATAATCATACTTTCACATTTTCATTCTCTTTGCAAAATAACCTTTGAAGTCTGTGAAGAAACAATTATACCAGACCTGGACACACCTGTGTGCCCCCCCCCCGAGGCCATCATGAGCATTTACAAAAATAACAATTAAAATATAACAAAAACAGTCAATATCATTTTACTTACTGTTAAACTGTTATTGGGCCTTTATTCTGAAATCAGTCAGTGCTGTGTTTATTGGTAACAGTATCTTTTATCCTAAACTGTAAATTATTCACTTGATGCCAGATGTCTTCTTCTACTGTTTCTACAGTTTCTACTGTATCCAGGATTTATATTCTGTAAAACTTCACATTTTGATCCCTGCCAACAAAAATAATTCATGCACAATTAAATCCCACAGCAAATGCATTTTTGGTGATGAGATTCAACAAGTCAAGATGCAGATGCTCTCTTACAGATGACCTTTCAGCTGCAGCCGACTGCACATCACAACATCTGAGACTGCAGCTGACTGTGATGTGCATCATCAGACATCACACTGAGTAACACTGTCAGCCCACAGCAGACTGATCAATTTCTCCCTGAATTATACAGTACATTTGGTGAGATTCTATGCATGCTATATATATATAGTGACCTCTTGAATAGCCAAAGACTTTGAGTCTCCTGGAAAGCCCAACAGAAACTATAAAATGTAATGAATCCTGACATTTTCATAACAAGCCTCTCCAGAGTGACTGGTGGGACGACTGAGCAGACTGCAGCCGTCAGGTAACGCTGTTAGAAATCCTCAGTTTAACCATCAACGTGAGAAGGAATGCAAATAAGACACACACGTGTCTGCAGGACACTGACACACTGGTCGGAGGGGGCGGGGCCAGGACGCTAGGGCTGTCCTGGTCTAAAGAAATCCTTAGTCGACTAACATTCATACGATTTTGCCGACTAATCGATTAGTTTTAATCGACAGATCTGTAAAACTGAGTTTCTTCACAAAGAATCCTGCAAAAGCAACACTTTAAATCTGGTGTTTACCAGAGATGTGCTCAGAAGATTCGTGTAAATAAGTTACGCAGTATGAAAAAAGCATAAAAAACGACTAATCGACTAAAGAAATTTTAGTTGACTGAGACCAAAGCAACCGATTAGTCGACCAATGGACTCAGAGGAGGCGGCCCTGCAGGACGCAGCCCTGCAGGACGCAGCCCTGCAGGACGCAGCCCTGCAGGACGCAGCACAGCAGTGGACGTCACTGAATCAGCGTGACACAAAAACACGGACCATGTTTTTGATCTGACGGTAACGTGACGTTAACTAGGAGTCTGTAACTCCACAGTTCACTTCAAATCATGTTAACCTGCTGGATTACACACTCCTCCATGAGACAGAACTTTTTAACTTTTATCCGTGGCGTCATGCTGCGTCTCTCCCCACAACAGGTGCTCCTCAAACTTTCACACCAGCTTTCAGGGCCGGTTCTAAGTTTTTGGGGGTCCTATGCAAAATCTTGGCACAGGGCATCATATTCCATATGCATATAAATGACACAAATGCTACATTTTACACATCAAAATATTTTAATTTAACTAAACTGAATTGTTAACATCAAAATCAAAACATACTTGCCAATTATAAATGACAAACCTGACTGATTGACATGTAGCTGATGATTGATCATCTAATCATTTGTATGATGTTTTATTTATGTTAAAGACCACCTGAATGATTTTAATTTAAAATAATGTAGAAAAACACAAAGGTTTTAAATACGGGACAGTCCAGAATGGATTAGATTGTAGGCGGATCCAGAGCCTTAAAGAATTACAGCAGTTTTTTTGTTTTTTTGGAGATGATGATGAAGTAGCTATAAGGAGTGAGTCATCTCTCTCCCTTCTCATCTCTGTTATTTGATAACCACCAATAAATAAAACAATTTGTGTAGGGGCAAGTCAAAATTAACTTTGGGCAAGTAGATTTCTAACCGGGCAAGTGAAAAACCCCTGATGGTAAAAATGATTTAAGATGAATATTTTACCTTGTAGCTGGCCACAGCTAGTCGAGACAGGCCATCCACATAGGGACCCAAAACTTTGTGTTCCCTCACCCTCAGAGTTTGTCGACCTCTGGACAGAAAACAAAAGCAGGTTTAAAACACAGGTTTTAATCTGTTGTGTGAGCAGGAGTGCCGTGTGGTCTCAGCTGGGTCTGGCACCGCGACACCCTTCACAGACTTTGTTAGCACTCGGCTCTCTGACCCCGATTCAAACTTTCTCCGGTCCTGACGACAACTCCATCATTCTCTGCTGCACAGCAAAGCCCATATGGTTGTCAGATGGTCTGCTTCTCTTTGGCCCGTTTTTACTGACGTCAAAGGTCACAGAGTGAGTGAAGGTCAAAGGTCACGCTGTCTGGGGCAGCAGACAGGCCTGTGCTGCTGATTTACTGCTGACCTGCTGGACATGAAGTGGACTCCATCAGACCACAGCAGCTGCTGGGACCAGGACCCACCAGATCCATCTCTCCAAAGCAGAAAATGATTTTGGATACTTTGTTGTTGACCTAAAAAGTACCAACTTACCAGAGATTCATTTTGGCTTCCGACGATTATAAAAACAAGAAAATCCAGATGAAATGATTAATGTGCTGCTTTCTGTTTCACAGGGACGCTCTGGTTTTGTCTTGTGTTATAAATCCAGCGCTTCCTCTCCTTCACACTTTCACCTGTTTTCAGTTTCTGACTGGAATATGTTGAATATGGTTTATCAAAATGCTGAATATATGTTTAGTTTTCAGTAGATCGTGGTCGTGCACTACAACATATTTCATCTAATTTATTTTGGTCTAATCTATTTTTATATATTATTTTATATTTTGAATATTTATGTTTTGTAGTTTTTAGAAGGTTGTGAATTCATTTCGATGTATTATTTTTATATTATTTATTTAAATGTATATATATTTATTATTTATTTTATGTATTTCTCCATTTTTTCTTTTTTACATTTTCTTGAATTGAGTTGAATTATATTTCAAGTTCAAGAAAATACACTTTTAAAAACAATTTCATTTAAAAAGTTCAATGCATGATGTTGAATGAGCTACCTGCTGAGATGAGGTTGATAATATCTGTCACTGCTTTTAAATCTTAAAACATTATTTTTTAGAAAAGCTTTTATCTCTGTATGAATCCTATTTTATTTATCTATATTGTATTTTATTATTGTTTTATTGTTTTTCATCTTGTTGTGCAGCACTTTGTAACACTGTTTCACAAAGTGCTGTATAAATTTTATTATTATTATTATTATTATTGTTTAAAAAGTCAATGTTAAATAACCATAACCTCAATATTGACCAAAATAATTGTGATTTTTGCCCTACCAGAAATAGACAATATTTACGTGTGTAGCGTGATTTAAGGTTGATGTCCGAGCCCATGACTGTTGTATAAACATCAGAGTTCTCATGGTCTGCATTTGGAAATGGACCCAACCTTAAATAACTTACCACCACTGACTGTAACTCAACACTTCCTGTTGCAGCTTCACACTAAAAACCACAATCTTACAGCACAAGGGCCTCCAGAGAGGAAGACAACGATCCGTCCTTTCATAAAAGGGTTAATTAGGTGGAGGTCGTACCCTTTGGGGTCGAGCAGATCTCGGACCTTCTCGTTGTAGATCTCCATGTAGGACACCTCGACAGTGAAGCTCTCCTCCTCCCGCTGCTCCTTCTGGGTTCTGTCAAACAAAGCACTGCACAGCCGGGGGATCAGACCAGGCTGGTCCCCAGAACCCATCATGGTGTACGACTTCCCCGAACCTGGTAACAACACACACACGCACACGCACAGGCACAGGCACACACACACACGCACGCACACGCACACGCACACACACACACACGTCGATTGGAACAGGTCACTGGAAAGCTAAAAATGGCAGCTGATGCAAAACTTGAAGAAACACAATCAAGTTAGTCGTGTCGTTTCCTCGGAGTGATTATTAAAACAACCTCATACAATAAGTGGTAATTATGCAAAATGTAATTCAATAAAACTGCAGGGCTGCCCCCTGAAAGTCGGAGACTCAAAGCATAAGTCGGAGACCCCTCAGTCGACTCAGATTCTTCCAAGTGGTTTTGTGTTTTTCCGTCCGTCAGTGTGCACGAGGCCACCTGCTGCAGGTCTGTCTTTACTGGGCTGTGGCAGATTTGTTCTTTTAGATATTTCTGCACTTACATTTGTGTGATTTGTTACTGTAACTGACTGGAGATCAGTAAGATTCATATGTATTCTTTTTTATTTTTTTCATATATTAATCAATTAATCCAAGCGTGTTGTTCTGCAGTGCACTGTTGTTCTTTTTCTCAGATTTTATTTAAGTTAAGTCATGGTGATTATATTACACGTCTCCCAGGCTCAAAGTTACATGTTATAATATTATACTGTGACTGAAGGTTTTTACAGTAGCTATATAAAGATAAGTTATTCATATCAATCTATGCATCAGTTCATCTCATCTCATAACACATAGGCCAGACCTACATAGTTGATATGTTGACTGTATATAATATTATTAGTTGTACTACAGAATAATTTATTGTTTCTGTATATTGAATAATACAGACGATAAGGAACTTCAAAACAAATGTGCATACTGAATCACAATATCCGTCTAAAGAATCGCAATTACCGGTAGATTATTTTCCCATATCGTTCAGCGCTATTAGGACCTCAATGCTAAAACATATAACTGTCAAAAATATTACAGCAGTTGTATTGGATGGCCATTCACATGCTGTGTTTTTTGCGCCCTCACATCCATTGATTTCAATGTAGCCGTGTGGAAGCACAAGTGACCCTGTGGCAGCGTGCAAGCGTTCCCAAACACTTATTTTTGCAGCAGCGTGCACCACATGTCATGTGACGAGGAACAACCAATCACAGCCGGCAGGTCTCTTTCCTTTCTTCTGTAAATATCAGTCTGTGGAGATTTCACGTTTCACGACTGCAGCTGTGTTTGGAGATGACAAAAGTAGATCTTGCTCTCTGTAGTAACATCCTACATATTAGTGAATTGAGGTACATTTTATGAACCTAAAAATATAAGGTTATCATCCTGCCGACGTTGTATCGGAAACAGTTTCCCCGTGTGTCCTCGGACCACGGACGGGCTTTATCATTGTAACAGGAGGGAAACACACAGAAACATCACTGACAGTACAGTATGATAATAACTATTAATAAAATACAAGATTCACTCTCAGTGGTTTCTGTGACATGAGAAATACTTTCAAAGTAGCCTAGTACTGTTTAAAAGATGGTTACGGTTGCTTAGCAACGTGCCTCCGCACCCTTGAAAGTTGGCACAAAAGTCCCGGAGCCGGACCGACGCGCCTCGCATTTTCCACACATTTTTAGACGCAACATGTGAACGGCCCCTGAGTGTACAACTCATTCTGGCTTCTGTGTATCTGCTCTAAGAAATGTGTTGAAAGATGTGAAGTGTTGAGATCATGTGTAAACTGAGAGGAGAGAGAGATTATCTTTAGGTCCTGCTGTTGGTTGAGATTGAGAACTGAATCTGAACTTTGTTATTTTGTTGGAGAAGAGAGTCTGTCCAACGCTCCTGCCCCAACACATCCACACTGACACGCCTGTCTTAATCATTATACAAAGAGCTTTAGGGCGCTGTGCAAAGAAAACCTCTCCTGTAGTTATTAAAGAGGCTCTGTTATGAAATATATATATATATCATATGAGCTGTCTCATGGTGAATTACCAGTTTGTCCATAGGCAAAGATACAGGCATTGTAGCCCTGGAAGGCATTGCGGAGAAGACTTTCCCCAAGGCACTGGAAGACCACCTCCTGACCTGGACACACGCACACGCACACGCACACACACACACACACACACACACACACACACACACAGAATTTTATTCCATTTCATTGTGAATATTTAATCTCTTAAATGGCATTTTAGTGATGAGATGTTAAAACTTTTCATGAACTAACCAGCAAATCTCTCCTTATCCGTTTCATCCATGGACCAGAAACAGTAATCATAAGCAAAGACCTGCAGTGAAACAGAAACAGGATGAGACACACGCAACAGAAATCTACATGTTAGCATTTAATAACAAATTTCACCTTTTAATTGTCATACTTTAAAAAAATTTTTTTTTTATAAATGTCCATATAATACTGGAGTTTCTTTCAAAAGTTACTTTTTAAATGGCAGTCAAATTAAATTTATGTGCACTATTGATAAAATATAAAAAAGAAGTATACACTTCTTCCTACTCCTTTTCAGACATACTATGCTTGTTTTGTTTTCTTACTTATATGTATTTTTTAACATGTTTGAAATAAACATCTAATATCTAAAATCTGAAAATCTAAATATGATGTAGATATCCATCTTACCAGTTATTAATGTTTGATTAAATTAGCTTTTAATTGAGGAACAAAGTTGGATAAAAAATACTTTTTTTTTTTTAAACGAAGTGTAGCATCACAGTAACAACAGAGGCCTCGGTTTATCATCTGATCACATCAGTACGCATTAACTGTCAGGTCTGGACAGTCCCGGATCAGATCTTACTCACATTGTGATCCGATGACCCAGACCACATCCCGAGGTGGTCAGGATTCTGATCGGATTGCACAGGCGTGTGGACAGAAATCTGGACCCAATACGAGTCCCCGTTTACAGTTTCATTTTTGCTTTTCAGCAGTCAAAGTCAGGTGACTGCTGATGAAAACCTGACATTTGCTGCCTCACAATAAAAGCTTATAAATACCAAAATAATGGGGGACTTTTATTGTGAAGAATATAAATAAAATGTGTTTATCATCGAATTAGCAGAGATTTGTCAGCAGCTGGAGCACAGCTAAGACCGGCAGTCTGTTGCTGCACAACAGCACAACAAAGTGCTTCTCTCATTCGCCTACAAAATAAACAAAATCTAACGAAAACAAGAAGGCTCTCTTGTGCACCAAGTGTCATTTTGGATCCACCTATCGAGGTGATTATCTGCATGGAAATATACCTGATCACTGTCCATTAAAGTGTCAAATGTGGACACACACACACGGACACATCTGAGTTCTGATCTGGTGCATCTGATCACAAAAATCGAAAAGACAAGTGTAACCATAGGCTATAATGAACTTTATGTCACATGGTTTATGTATCACTATAGGAGCTTTTAAGATGACAGAAAAAAAGACATTTTGGGGAAATGCTGACAGTAAAGTGCACAACCCAAAACATGTTAAAAACGTTACCTAGCAACAAGTATTGCTTGAGGGTTTAAAGTTGATCAATTAAACAAGCCTCTTCTGGCAAAACATGTTTTACAAATCATTACTTTGTCCCGCTGCCTGTAAGGCTGCCCCAGTTCACAAACTGAGTCGCAGAAATACTGCGGCTTCTTTGTTTAAAACAGAGATGATTCACAATCACGGAATGAGCTCAGTGTTAAAAAATGTGTGTGTGTGTGTGTGTGTGTGTGTGTGTGTGTGTGTGTGCTCTACCTTGGACTGACTCCTGATGATGTCGGGGGGGTCAAGGTCCACAGCAGCATGTGGAGAGATAGGAAGATGACATTTAGTGCTGGTGTTAGAGGCAGTATGTTGAGCCATTCAGAGCAGGCAGCAGTTTCAGGTTTCATTTTTTCCAGACCGAGAATAGAAATGATTTATCTAGCTATGTCTATCAGTGTTTTTAACTAATTACCACGTGTCCCTGTCATTAGACAGGAGAGGGAGGGAGTCCGAAAGAGAAATAAAGACATGGGTGAACAACAGAGACAGATAGAAAGACAAAGGCAGAGCTCGAGCCACTGGCCTCGGGCTCTGTCACTTTAGCACACATTGGATTCAAAATCAGCCTTGTGCGTGAGTAGCTTGTTTACATCTTGTTTGTTTGTCACATGTCAAACCAACTTCTCAGGGGATTTGGTAAGAGTGTGTGTCTGGATGTCAGGATAGGCCCTGCATTCATCTCTGAGGGGAAGACATAAAATATCTCGGGGGCTGGGTGAATTGTTGTGGGAATGTCTGTGTGTGGGCAATATGTGTGTGTGTGTGTGTGTGTGTGTGTGTGTTGGAGGGGGTTGGCACTGAAGCTGGCAGAGGGTTGAGGTAGTGTGTGGTGGAATCAGATGGTGGCGTTGAGGGGTTACTGGGTCGAGGTCATGCGGAGAAATTAACAGGGACATGTGGGGGAAAATGCCCCTGAGAGTAAAAAAAAAATAAAAAATCTGACATTTAAAAAGAGAAGAGGATTGGCCCCAATATCTGCGTGATCTTTTACAGATTACAGAATCCATGTGCATGCAGGCATTTAAACTACACACATGAACACACTCAAACATGTATTCAGCCAACAGCCATGTCCTTTAAAACACAGACAGTCTCTGCATGAGGAATGTCAGAGCATCCAGACCAGGCTAATCGATTTTCAGTAGTTATAAAATGAAAAAAACAACAACAATAAAACAATGACAAAGTTACAGAAAGATAAATCTCTTTAACACCCTCTGCAGAATACAGAAAAATATATTTACCAATAAAGATACATTCTTAGACAGATCTGCTGATATGAGCACTGTATTATTATATGTGTCCTGATATGCTTATGACTGGCCTATAATTACACTCACTCACACAATCAGTGCATTAACTAGAGGTACAGTATGTTTTCACTCTGTTCAGTACATGGACCCACTAAATGCTATGCCTTTAATTGTCTGGATGTTTATAAATGTGCATAAATGTTAAATAGGTGGTGGCCTATCAAAATACTAGCTCTCATAGCATTAACAGCACAGCTGCCTGGGCCTTACAGCATTTTCTCAGCAGCAGATACAATATTTGCTTTTGATCTGTAGTCGAGAGATGCAGTGACACAGAACATTACAAATCACGCTGATCAGATTTAAACATCTCATTTACTGTGTGGTGCACTTAAAGAGCACACGTTGCATCAGCATTACTGCATTTTAACATCCAAACTGCCCGAGTCGTTCAGCTGCCGTTAGTCTGGCTTATTGGATAAACAGTGCAGCCTGACATCCGGCACACAAAACATTTCATAATATACGTTTTCATGAAGTCCAGTACAGTGTAGACAGACGGCACCGTCGCTGAATCCGAGGCTCGGCGCTGCCTGAGACGATTGTGATTGGTTTCAAGAAATACAAACCAGCCAGAGAGTTTTTCCCCCTACTCCATGCAGCCAGACCATACTGGAGACAGGTCTGGCAATACGAGACTAAGCAGTCAACTTATTCTGCTGCCAAGCTCAGCATACCAGATGAGCAGTGCAGGGATAAAGCCTCGCCACTTCCTGCGTGCAGGTACGAGCAGGAAGCCCCTCTCCTTCGTGTTATTAAAGTCCCTCCCTGCAGCCGGGCGCAGCACCGCCTAAGACGATTGTGATTGGTTTAAAGAAATGCAAACAAGACAGAGTTTTTATATCCAAGAGTGAAAACAGTCTGGAGCCAGACCTTCCTCCAGCGCTGTGGAGATACGTCTGGCTATGAAAAACTAATGTGCTTTTAAACAGCATTTGTTTTAACCTAGATCTGTTTCAAGCTTAGAAAATAACAGTGAGACTAAAATAAGTATTGATTGAGAGCATTAATGTCTCTGTGTGTGTGTGTGTGTGTGTGTGTGTGTGTGTGTGTGTGTGTGTGCGTGTGCGTGTGCGTGTGCGTGTGCGTG
>JAOVVB010225555.1:0-24298 GCA_028570985.1 Heterobranchus longifilis
AATGTGCAGATTATTTTCACTAATTTTCAGAAAGAGTAAAGTTTAACATCAGGACATACCTGCAGGATTCTGAGCCAGTCACAGTCCAGTATGATGTGGAAACAAACAGAGGAGACGTTGTGTTCTGAAACAGCAGAAAGAGATGCACTTTTCAAACTTCGGTGTAAACAGTTGAACTATAAATGTACTATATAAGACGTGTGTTATATTAAACAAATAGTGCCATCCAGCTACATCTATAAATATATCATCTAATATAAATATTTATTTATATTTCATTACCCTGAAAAATACATGATTTATGAAAAAAGATATATTTGAAGTCTACTAAGATGGTACAATATACTATGATGTTTTTTACGGCTTTTGTGACAACATACTATAGTATGACGCAATTTCAGCATTTTCTAAGGTTCTGCAAAAAAAACTACATACTACTACGTTTTGCAGCTTTTTTGACAACATACTATACTATGACTCATTTTTGCCAAATACTTTGTTGTTTATGACTATACTACAGGGTTAATGCAGCTTTTTCAAGTACTTTCAAGGTACCTAAACTAAATATTTCCAGACTTAAGATTTTATCATCACATCTAAAATGTTGCTATCTGTATAAATTGTGGGCAAAAACATTTCGGTGCATATGCACGATCAAATCAACAAAATTATCAGATTATCCCACAAGAATATTTACGCAAGAAAAGTTTAGCACTCATTCACTTCTTTTACTTTCTCATTTAGAAATTCAATTACATATATGACAACAGGATCATTTCATTTCAAATTCATGTTTTTCTATTTTTGAAATACTATGCTATGACCTTCTTTGTCATACTATACTATGATGTTTTTTCACAATTTTCCACATACTATATGATGACGTTTTTTATAAACTTTTTTCCACATACTACACTATGTTGTTTTTTCACTATTTTCGACATACTATCCTGACATTTTTGAACATAAAATACTATGACGTTTTTCGACATACAGTGATGTTTTTTCACTTTTTTCGACATACTGTGATTTTTTAAAAACTTTTTTCGACATACTATACAATGACGTTTACTCACTTTTTTTGTCATACTATACTATGACGCAATTTCGGCATCTTTTAAGTATTTGCAAAAACAATTTCACATACTATACTATTGTTTTTTTTGACGACATACTATGACTTTTTTTTTCCTTTTTTCAACATACTATACTATGATGTTTTTAAAGCTTTTTTGACAGCATACTATACTATGATGTTTCTTCACTTTTTTAGATATATTATACTATGACATTATTTGATATACTGTCTGTTTTTTTTAAAACTTTTTTCGATATGCAATACTATGACCTGTTTCAACATGCTATACTATGCAACAAAAGTTTAGTGCTCATTCAGTTCTTTTACTTTCTCATTTAGAAATTAAATTACAAATATGATGATGTGATTGTTTCTTTTCAATCAGTTTTTTTATTCATACAGCTTTCAAGCACTATTGAAGTACTTTTAAGGTACCAAAAGGAAATATTTCCAGACTCATCGACTTTATCATCTAAATTGTTGCTATAGATGTATAAATTGTGGAGAAAAAGGTTTCCATGCATATGCACGATTATTATCAGATTATCCCAGAAGAATATTTACGCAGACATATTGTACGATGAGTTTTTCCCCCCTTTTTTCGACATCCTATACTATAATGGTTTTCCCCTTTTTTTTCTACATACTATGATGGTTTTGTGGGATTTTTGAAAAGATACTACTATGATGTTTTTACTGCTTTTTTGACAACATACTATGCTATGATGCAATTTCAATTCAATTAAAAAAACTTTATTTGTCCCCAGGGGGCAATTTTTCACTTTTTTGCAAAAGAATTATGACATACCATACTGTTTTTTTTCACTTTTTTCAATATACTATACTATGACTTGCTTCAACATGCTATACTATGTTGTTCTTTGACATAATATACTGCAGGTTTCATACAGCTTTATAAGAGTAAAATTGAAGCACTTTTCAAGTACTTTCAAGGACTCAACGATTTTATAATTATGTCTAAATTGTTGCGATAGATGTATAAATTGTGGAGAAAAAAAGTTTCCACGCATGTGCAAGATCAAATCAACAAAATTAGCAGATTATCCCAGAACAATATTTATGCAAGGAAAGTTTACTGCTCCTTCAGTTCTTTTACTTTCTCATTTACAAATTAAATTACAAATATGACGATGAGATCATTTCTTTTCAAATTCATGTTTTTTTCACTATTTTTGTAATACTATACTATGACATTATTCGACACACTGTACTATGTTTTTGACCTACTATTTTTTTCTTCTTTTTTCGACATACTATACTATGATGTTTTTTTCACTTTTTTCAACATATAATACTATGTTTTTCAAAATACTACACTATGATGTTTTTCAACATACTATATTATGGCGTTTTTCGACACACTATACTACTTTTTTTTAACGTTTTTACATACTATCCTGTGAAAGTTTTTATCACATTTATATGACATACTATACAATATACAGTATAATATATGACTAAATTATATTCACATTTTACTTATCCATTCTCTCACCTTTATTTGAACATCAAAGTAAATTTTTTTGAAGGTCACTTAATAAAATCTGCACAAAATTGTTTGTTCTAATTATTTAAAATTCTTTTAAAAAATTATTTTATTTCCCTGATACACTTTTCAAATAAATGCCATCTAACCTCCTTGATATCCTTGTTGTGTTTTTGTCAATCCTCCATTACTGCTGGAAAACACAGAATGCTGATTTAAAACCTTTCAATTAAACATTAAACATCAGAATGTGCAGTTTATTTTCACTAACTTGCAGAAAGAGTCAAGTTTAACACCGGGCATACCTGCAGGATTTACAACATGTTGCAGTCCAGTATGGTGTGGAAACACAGAGGATGGAGGAGGCATCTTGTGGTCTGAAACAGTGGAAAGAGACGCAATTTTTAACTTGGCTATCAAACTTCTGTCGGCCGCGACATGAGCGACCTCAGAGGGTTAAGAAAAAAGTTGTAATATTTCTAGAAAAAAGTCCCAACAAATCAAAATATAAGGTAAAGTGATTCCAGTGTGTTTTAGTGCTGTTTAAGAGTTGTAAACATATTTTGTTGATTATCGAGATTATGAATATATGTGTGTGTGTATTAACGTACCTTTAAGTTTCCCTTCATGTTTTCAGCTGTTGTTGTTGCTGTTGTTGTGTTTCCTGTTGAATAAACAAAATATTTTTATTAATTTATTTTCAGGAAATTTCTCTGAAAATCAAAAACATATGGATGGTCACAGAAATAGTAATGGATCATTTCATTAATTAATAACTAATTTAACCATACAAATTAATGTATTACTCTATAAATAAACAGACTAAATTACAAATATTTTAAAGGGCATTAAAAATATTTATTTCTTTAAAAAAAGTCAGAATGTTTTGAGAAAAAAGTCAATGTTTTTAGACAAAAAGTTGTAAGGTTTGGGGGGAAAGTCAGAATGTTTTGAGAAAAAAACTCAAACTCATTAACAATTATAATCTTTACAGAAAAAAGTCCCAACAAATCAAAATGTAAGGTAAAGTGATTCCAGTGTGTTTTAGTGCTGTTTTAAGAGTTTGAAACATCTTTCTTTGATTGGGATATTGTCGTGAATTATAATTATTTTGACCAGGGTAATCGTGACATGAAATTTTCACATCGTCCCATGACTAATCACGATATCTCGATATGTGACTTCATCACGACACAATTCCAGTGAAAGACGATAAATGACATTGAATTATTGCCCAGTAGTTGGTAGTGCCTCCATCTGGAAATCGAACCGTGTGACGTCATATACAAACTAATTTCAGCCACAACAGTACACCACTACCACGTGTTCTGAATAGACAGTATTGCTAGGCAACAGCCTGGCTACGTGTTTACTTCCTGTCAGGAACCTTTTTTTTTTAGCATTAAATGGATATTTATGAGGCTTGTCCCAATTATGATCATATTCAGGATATGTTTTATGTGCTCGAACACAAACAAGATATCGATGCCGATTATGACAAAATGTCATTAATCAGGCCGAATTAATCAGCCAACCGATTAATCGGTCTATCCCTAATTGACAGATGTTGCTCCACAAAGAATCATGTAAAAGTACCACTTTAAATATCGTGTTTACCACAGATGTGCTCAGAAGTTTCTGGGAAATAAATCATTCGGCATGAAAACAGCATAAAAAACGACTAATCAACTAAAGAAATTACTAAAACCAAAATGACCAATTAGTTGACTAGGAGAGCAAAAATACATGCATGTTCCTCCATTGAAATGAATGGAGGCGGCGAGCCGCCACACGGCAGTGTGAAAGCCCCTAGTGTAAAGGAGAGTGTGTGTTTGCATATTTCTCACCCAGTCATCGTTTGAACACAGAGCGGTGTCTGATGTCACCCGACAGCGTTGCTTCCCGTATGTGGGGGTGTGACCGGCGGGCTGTTGGCCATCTTGATTCTGCTGCTTCAGCCTCTTACAAACTGCAGACAAAACAAAAAAAAAACGGACCGTGGTCAGTTCACCTGAGCTCTAAATCAAACAACACTGCAAAGATAATATTAGTTAATTTGAGATGAAATGAGATGTGGTCAGTGTTTAGAGAGGAGGATTCTCCAATGTCACATAAACACAGATCTCTTAATGATTTGTTCTCATCCAAATGGGATACATTTATATTCCTTTATTTACCTTTGTATTGATTCCCCTATTTATTTATTTACTGACTAAAATCATCTGTAATACAGATATACATACTTTTGGGCAAATAAAATGATATCAGTATTATATTAATTCCACTATTTATTTACTTTCTTTGTTTGTTTGTTTGTTGTTCCCTTTTATTTATTTGTATTATTTATATACAGAAAATTATCTTTTCAATCATCATCTGTAATATAGAAATAAATATGGTTGGCCAGATAAAATTATATTATATTAATTCCATTATTTATTTAATTTCCGAATTAATTTTATTTTTTTATGTATTTATTTTCTGTATGTACAGACAATTATCTTATCAATCATCATTTGTAATACAGAAATAAATGCATTTAGGCAAATAAAATTAGATTATTATAATTTTCCCTTTTATTTTTTTAATTTTTTAATGTATTTATTTTCTGTTTTTTCAGAAAATTATTCGAATTAAAATCATCTTCTCAATCATCTGTAATCCAGAAATAATTAAATTTAGGCAAATAAAATTAACAAAACAACTTCAAAGTAATTGTTCTTTGTACTACACTCTAGTTAGTTAAAGGTATTTAGATCACAGATTACATACATTCGTGATTTCATCCGTGTCTATTCCTTTCCCATTAGCATGGCTTCCTATCGGACATAGTGTTAGCTAAGTAGCTAACTGCTATCTAAAGTTGGCATGAGAAATCAGTGCATTGGCTTGCAGTGTCGACATTACAATTAACTATTTTACCAGCAGACATGAGCAGCCTTTATTAATTTGATGTATTCGTAATATGACAGCTTGATGAATTACTTTTTAAAATGTTTCTTACTAATTGTTTTGTTTGTAGCCGGCATCATCAGCATTAGCTAACATCGACGCTACAGGGCAAGACGGTGAATAATTTAACGTTAGCTAGTAGTAACGTTAATTTAAGTACTTGCCAACATAACTAGCCGTTAGCTAAGACAAATAACCCGTCGGGTGCCTGTGGTCTTTGCTCCAACATCGTAGATGTAACGTTTGGCGTTAGCTTCATGGATGTATAATAAAACGGCTAGCTTACTGCCGCTGCAAGCCGACTGTAGCTAACGCTAGCTTGGACAGTTACGTCTGTAAAACTCCCCAAAAGTATCGAAACAGCTGAATATACAGCGACTGGACTGAAGGTTACATCCGCGATGTTGAAGCAAAAACCACTGTGAATAGATGTTCTTCCTTTGTAGTACCTACAGTTATTAAGATGATTAATTCTTAAAATACATACATGATTTTCAAACGCCAGAGATCTCGACCATCTTTGAAAACGCTGATTCTACTTCCGGTTTACACGGGTTCGCGCATGCGCAGTGTACAGGGTCACTTGGAGTAGGGGTGCCGAGGAGGCTGCAGCACCCCTACTGGTGGGAGGCTGTAACTGCAAGGTAAAAAAAAAAAGCCGCAGATCAATTAAATTGTTTTCTTAGCGTAAACAGTCTATAAAACATGGATATTCGTTAGCCAACTATGGATCAATAGTATTCTCTAAACTATTTACTAAAACTCTAAAAACTCAGACTAAACTGATGTAAAATATTTATTTTTAACTTCAACATCAATGAGAAGATGTAGCCTAATATTATATACCAACAAGAAAAGTTCTGTAGTACAATAATGATAAAAAGATGTTGATGTCTAATAATAAAAATGGATAATAAAAAAAAACACATGGTGTGTGTGTGTGTGTGTGTGTAAACTTTTTTCCCCACCATAGACTGTATAATAGGATGTCAAATTATTTTTCCCCAAAAAATCTAAATTTTTGAAAATGCCTCATATTCTAGTATGTTGTCTGAAAAGCCCCTCAAAAGTCATAGCAGTGTCTTGTCAAAAAAATAAATAAAAATGGCGAGTATAGTATCTTTATAAAGATCCCCAAAAGGCATACCAGTGGCTCATCACAAAAACAAAAAAAAAATGGCAGTATGTTGTCAAAAATCCCTCAAAAACACCATATAGTATGTGGATTTTTTTTTTGCCTAAAGTCCAAAATGCTGAAAATTATTTCCTATTCTAGTATGTTGTCTAAAAAGCCCCCCAAAAGTCACTATGTCTCGTCAAAAATAGATCAAAACTCGTCATATTATTGAATGGTGTCTGTAATGGAGGTCCTCTCAGTCTCCGTTACGTGTTGTTAAAGATGCCTTATTGGCGAAACATATGTACACAGTTAAAGTATGTTAAGCATTTTTGCACAGTAATGTATTGGCACATGAGTAGTCTAATGATGAGACAGACATGGTTACGGTTAAAAACCTTTATTGACGGGGTTGTTAGACACTCAGTTGTACATCAAGCATTCATCCAATTATTTGTTTCAGGTGGTGGTTGAATTGGCCACACCACCAATGGAAGATAATTGTGTTGATTAGCAGAGCATGGAACGTCTGTTTCCGTCGCTAAAAGTATATGAAATAAACCTCATAGAGTAATTGAATTCTATTGTTTAACACATGTAAGCGTTAACCTAGTTAGAAGTATATTTACTGAATTGTGATGTATCAAAGACACTTAACTGTGTGTCGAAAAATTCATAATATAGTATGTCAAAAAAAGTGGAAAAAAACATCATAGTATATTATGTCGGAAAAAAAGTGAAAAAAGTCATAGTATAGTATGTAGAAAAAAGTGGGAAAAAAGCCATAGTATAGTATGTTGAAAAAAGTGAAGAAAAGTCATAGTAAAGTATGTAGAAAAAAGTGGGGAAAAAGCCATAGTATAGTATGTCAACAAAAAAATTGAAAAATCGACATAGGATAGCATGTTGAAAAAAGAGAAAAAAAAGTCATAGGATAGCATGTTGAAAATAGTCATAGAATAGTATGTCAAAAAAGTGAAAAAATTAACATTGTATAGTATGTTGAAAAAAGTGAAAAAAATCAAGATAGTATAGTATGTCTAAAAAAGTCATAGTATAGTACGTCGGAAAAAATCAACATAGTATAGAATGTCAAAAAATATCATAGTATGTGGAGAAAAAAAGAAAAAAATGAATAGTATAGCATGTTGAAAAAAGTTTTAAAAAAAGTATAGTATGAAAGAAAAAAGTGGAAAAATCAACATTGTACAGCATGTTGAAAATAAGGGGAAGAAGTCATGGTATTGTATGTCGATAAAAGTCTTAGTATAGGGTGTCATCAAAAATGTCAAAAATAATCATGGTATTTAGTCAAAAAGTCATAATATAATATGTTGAAAAAATATTTTAAAAGATATTACAATGTAAAACATTTAATAAACAAATACAATAGACATTAAATGAAAGCATAACTGCAGTAAACCTGTGAGACCCTCAAATTAATTTTTTCCCCTTTTTTCTTTATTCAACCTTTATTTACCCTGGAAAGCCTCATTGATTAAACATTAATTTCTATATGTGATGGCATATGACAAATTTACTTTGTGAGACATAGTGCTATGTATTTACTCTTGAAGACTATAGTTAGACAATCATAATGGGAAGGGTAATTAATAACTTGCTGTAAACATATTTATTGTCATGGAAATCTCAAATTAGCTCATCTTTCATCAACACAAAGTGCTCAGGGAAAAGGGAAATGTGCAAGAATAACACACCCATGTCACTGATGATTTTTCAGGGGTTGAAAACGCAGAGAAAGAAAAAAAAAAAAAACAATTTCATGAGGACTGGCTTTCAGATCGGAGGCTGCAAAGCAATACAGGCTCAAGGATTTTATCATCCCCAGCGAGGGCAGCCGGGTCAGAAGAAAAAATGAGGAGGTGCACTCCACTTTAGTGTCAGGTGGGTTTCAGGTTCCCGCTCGCCAAAATGTTTTAGTGTTGACTTTCACCTTGTAGCCTGCTTGCAGGTCTCCTAGCCTCCTAGCACTCACGTACAACAAGAGTGACTGATCCCCTGGAGGAGTGATCATCAGCTGATGCAGCGGCCAGCTCATGATTATTTGACCGTGTGGAGATAAAATTAAACTGGAAACCACGTCAGTGTATGAAAGGCTAGTAGTTTTCCTGATCTGTTCGGGGAGTCAGTGAGGCGATGTAGAAACAGGTGCATGATTTGTTTGTCTATGTAAATATATATCCGTTTGGCATGCCATGTACGTTTTTCGCTCTTTTTTCCCTTTTCTTCTCAGCTACGTGGAAAAGTGTAAAGGTTTTGTAAATGTTTAAACTTTCACGTGTAATCATTTATTCATTTATTATCCTTTTCATTTGAAAGTTGAAAACAGATAAACCAATCTGTGTGCATGGTTTACTTGCTACAATTTACCTAATTTACATGCATGATGAACTGAGTATTGCATTTGAATATGTTATAGGAAAGAACATGCACTCGGTGGTTTCTATAAAACAAGGAAACAATGTGTGAAAAGACCCAGAACTACAGTGCAAACACAGATAACATCCTTATTTGATTTATAGCTAAGCAAATATATTACAGCCAGTGGTTAACTCCGAGCTCCAGCTCAGGTGATGAATATGCTGATTTGCTTATTTAGACCAACAGATGCTGAGAACAGTCAACAGGCATTTCTCTGCACCTGTGTTTTTGTAACTGTGCACTTTACGATCTGGGTACAATATTATTCAGCATCTAGTTATGATGGATTTTTTTTTTCTTCTTCTTTCTTTCCTTTTTTTTTTTTAACAAGGGAACAAAGAAATTGCTTGATCTTTTTGAAGGGAATAAACATTCAAGTAAAAGTGTATACTTTCTCATAGCTTTTAATCTGATACCTACAAAACATGACTCTTCTCATCAGCTGGCCATCATCATCATCATCATCATCATGCTTTTAACTTAATTTTGTCCAGGATAAATGTGGCCACTAACTTCATACTTTCTGTTTAAGTAGTAGATTTATATTGGTTTATACAGATTATTTCTTGAAAAAAAAAAAAAAGAAAAAATATTTTTTTTAGCATTTTTGTTTGACAGATACATTGGAGGGAGACAGAAAACATGAGAGACAGATATAAATGTCATGCAGCAAAAACTCCAGGCCACATTCAAGCATGGTATATGATTAATGCAGCCACCAGGCATTAATAAGCGTTTCCTACTAAGCACAAAATTAAATATCCACACATGACTATGCACAGAGTTGTATACTGTACCATAGATATCACTGTCTACCAGCCTTTGTTTCATGCATGTTTAAATGGAATGAAATACCTGACATCACACAAAGTGGTGACATGTATGGGGCAGGCGGGTGGATGGGCTCCTTTGTCAGGCAGGCGGATGGTCAGAGAGCGTGTCTGTAGACAGGTCCGGCTATCCTGGAATGTGCTCGTTTGATCCATGGATTATGGCTCATCTGCTCTTCTCTGATCCAAGGGGCCCCTCAGATCCTGTTGATATATTACATGTCTGTCATTATATACAGATCGTATCACCTGCATGGATCCTCAACTAGGATTAAACAATTTGTAATATTATACCAGCTATGAATTAGTAAAATTATCTATGTAGAAATTATCTTTCTACCCAGACCAAAATGGGAAAAAAGTTACTTTTCAAATAATAAGCTTAGCACTTTGTGTAGTAATTATGCACACACAGCTAGACTTTTGGGTCACATCAAAAGCAAAATTACAAAAATACACCCGACTTACACCCAAACAAAATAAATTCAGTATAGAACTTTTAATGGGCATTATACCATAAAACAATACATCAAAAAGATATCTGCACAGTAGAGTAATATTAAACAATAATGAAGCTTCAAACTGGCACATACAAACCTGATCAACCCATTCAACTAATTGCCAGCATCAAAGGATTACAACTATTTTACAAGTACCATTTTACAAGAGTATTGCTATAGTAAAGGGAACGTCCTGTGACAAAGTGGAGCAATCAGTAATGTTTTTTTTTTATGAGGCACATTCCTTTGCAAAAGGAATGCCAACCGAGTGACCTCAAAAAGAAGAGCTGTGCTGGCTGTGGGCTAAACTGCACTGAAATAACCCATCAGGTCTTAAATTCCCTCCATATTGGCTCTACTTCACTGGCCCCTCCTGTGGGACCATGTTGTCATAACTGTTCTCTTTACCTCATTTCGCTGCAGTAGCGATGACCCCGATGATCAACAGAGAGGAGTGTAGCATTGCTGATAATGCACTGTGGAGTTGCAATAACTCTGGCTAGACCAATAAAAGCTCTATTATGATAAAGATTAGATGTAAAATTGACACGCCATTCAGAGAGTGACGTCTGGACAAAGTGTGGTTAATGACATGATGATCATATAAGAGCAAGTTTCCTTATTTGAAGTGACTGCACTTTACAACATGTGGGAAAAAATACAACCTGGATATAACCTATTTTCCTGTCTGACACCAGGGTTCTGACTAACAGAGCTCCTTCACATGAACTTCAGACGGCTTTTGGTCTCCACCGCCTCTGATGAAATGACTCTTGCATTCCTAGTGAGGGTGAGTCAGATAAAAAAAAAAAAAACAGTGTGGAAGCACATGCAGGTTTCTATCTCTCCTTCACTCATACAGTACCTGAGTGCAGAGGTGTAGTTTTAAAATGTAGATTAAGATATGGGGCCATGACAGTGCTAAATAATAATCATCATTTTCAGAGGGTTTTTGGTCCTGATTTCAGCAGGTGTAGGGACTTTAATTTATTTAATTTCATTTGTAGCATAAAGGAACTGTTAATATATGATCTCTTGTTTATTCAATTACGGTACAATTTTTTCTTTGCCTGAAAAACATTATAAAACTAGAACGGCACTCGAACCTCTGCCAAGGCCATGTCCTTACAAAGTTAACAAAAGTGAAAAATAATTTGTATACTGGCTCTCTGATATAGATCCACTCCAAAGTGTAATGGGTTTGTGCTTGTTCCATGCTCCACCCTTCCACCAAGTTTCATGAAAATCGGACCAGTAGTTTTTCTGCAATCCTGCAGACAAACAGACGAGGAAATGTTGCACCATTTTAAAAGTTTGCTGAATATTACTGCTATCATGTCTAACGTCACTCAGTAGGAATACATGTTGATCTAGAAAGTCCATACATTGACCTTCCTGCTGAGCGACTCACAGCTTTCTCCACGTTTGGTGCCAACACAAGTTGTGTTTTCCTTTTAGTATAATTAACATGTCAGCACGACGGCTAAGCCATTAATCTACTCTGTTAGGTAAGCCACCTGAAGAAAATAATTTACAATGCAATGTTTATAAATATGTTATTTCAGGGAAAGTTAATAACGTGCAATGCAATACAAAAATGATTAGTCATGAAGATTAGAAATTATATCACAATAAGAAGTTTGTTTAGATTAATTAAAAAAAACAACTTACAAAATACACATTAATTCCCCAATTGAACCAATGAACCTACAGAGAGCTCAGTAAATGAAATATCCTTCACCGCAAAGACAAAGTGCACCTCCCTCAACCACACCACAGCTCTTAGACAATAATTACAGCCTTTTCATGTTTTGTGTGTTTTACATTTCCTCTTTGGGATGACGGTGCAATGAAGCATTCCTCCACAAGTCCCGCAAGTGTGGTTTGGAGGCTAAACCTATTATCTGAGTATCTGCTGATCAGACAATAGAAAAAAAAAAACTAAGAGCAGATGCCATCGAGACTCTAAACTGTAGACAAATGCATGCATTTAACATTAATTTCATAGTTATTGAAGGAAAATAAACACAGCCACATGGTAAGTCAAATATTTGCCATTCTCAGCTGATAGGTTGGTGATTCACGGTGAGTCTCATGACTCAGTCGGTCATGGTTTATGTCTTTGCGCTGTAACATCAACAGAATCAGCCTTTGATCCAGCCATTGCCTCAGCTGAGACTTACAGTCTGACCCTGCGTTTAGTTACAAGGTGGGTGTGCTGAGGATATACTGTGGCTTCCTTTGTGGCAACACTCTCATTTGGACCCATGTTTAAGGGAAAATATAAAATTTACCCTGTATTTTTACCCGGCACACATTTAATCCACTGGCAGTTTCCTGCCGCAAATCCTTCCTGTCACACATCACACATCATGTTGAAAAAATAGCTAATTTCCCCGTAGGCCATTCCTTGCATTTGTGACTCAATAGACATACTATTACACATACACTATAATTAAACCTGTGTTATGAATGTACCCACCCTTCCACATACCTTCGTCTGTACAGTAAGTGGGTGCAATTAGATCCCTCACCTGTCAACTTTGATTATCAGGGAAAGCACCGTTCATGGAAGAAATTCATCATATTTTAATCTAATCAGAACATTTTGTTAATGGATAGTTAAAAAAATAAATAAACACATTTCAAAAGCTTTCAAACAAGGTGGTTAGATATCTGTCTTTTTTCTGTTTCTGTACCTTGAAATAAAAAATAAAATAAAAAAGATTAAACTATTTTGGAAGTCATTTGTGGTTATCCTTGTGTTGCCTTTTGATAAACTTGCAAACATACATAGAGTATGACAAACAAGTAAAGAAGAATGCATTCTTTTTGCAGTGTGCGATTATACACACAGACAGATGCACAGTTATCAAATGTTCAGATTTTCCTTTCTGATATTCATCAGACAGTCGTGCAGAGGGCCGGAGGCCAACAATTTCAGACAGACAGTATTAGGCTGCTGTCTCAGGTAATACTCAGACAACACATCCTCCAGACTACGAGTGATTCATTATGGGGCTGTCTCACAGACCCTTTACGGAGCATCTTTTTACCTAAACAAGGCACAATTACAATTAAACAGGCCATGCAAACTTAACATTTACTTTTTAATGCCTAAAAAGTTTTTAAATGTAAGTTTTGCTTACTTTTTTATCTGGAACTGTTATCAGTCTGTCATGTGGAGCACAATACATGACACAAAGTAATCATCCTGACTTCTAGATTTGACAAATACTGTAACAGTGAGTGAGACTGATAGAGGACATCTGGCCAGTCAGACAAAGTCAGCACACAATATCAGAAGAACACTTTCATTATCAGTGCAGAGAGGGCCATGCAACTGCATGTTCAAATTAATGAAAACTAAGGAAGGAAGAAAAGACAGAAAGTGGAAGAAACAATGCCAGTGAAAAATCAAGGAATAAATAATAAATGTAATAAAAAATATTACACAATATGAAAAGTTGGTGTGTTATGCTTCTACACAGGATTTTTTTACAGCAGAACTGCACCTGATTGTGCTAATTATTTGGCTTTTGATGCTAATTTAACCGCCTGTCAAAACTGAGTATGGTCACAAGCATATTTCATGATTGGGGTCAAAGGTCAGATAAAACTTACACCGCTCAGCTGCTTTGTGGTGTTCTTTTTTTTCAGAGGGAAATGTCTGACCTTAAAACACATCTACTTCCCATTTTCCCCCTCACACCCTCCCACTCATTTGACCTCTGACAACTGGGGCCCCCGTGCCACAGCCTATTGATTCCTTGGCATTGAACTTGAATCTCGGGGCCACTGAGACTACAATCAAAGAGGCATTGTCTCTCTCGAAGACAGATTGCAGACCAAACAATACTTGTTCACTTTCCCTCATTTCTCCATTCATAGAATGAACCACTTATCCTCAGCTGTCCTGGGCTTTTTGACCATTCAGTTCATGTGGAATGCATGCATTTCCTGTGTATAGAAGATGTCCTATTTACTCTGACAGATCACCGGATGATAACAATCTTCATACGCCCCTTGGCGTAACCCGACCAGTGTTGGCGGCAGGAAGTCAGAGGGGTCCCTCAAATCTACTTACAAACAATAAAGCAAGAAATCACAACCTCTAACATCTATATTACAGCATAACATCAAATATATTCACATCCAGAGAATAGAAATCTACAATGCTGCTTTATATTTGTGCATAAGACCACACTGATTAAATTGTCAGCAACTCACTGACTGCTTCTAATTACAATTAGATGTCACTGTCATCACCCCTCATACCAATGAGGCATTTACAGTATATTAATTGGACATGGCATAATTGCAAACTTAATTTTTCAGCATAATTACAGGAAAACGTCTTAATGATTCCAGTGGAACAACAGTATAGAAATATAAGGTTTACTTTACCTCGAGGTGAAGGGAATTAGAAAAACATTCACTGACTTCTGCTGGTGTAAACATGAGGCATCTGAGTTTCATTACAATGAAGGAATTAAATAAACAGTAGCCCGAAGAACACTGGGGGATGCATGCTTCATTAAAAAGCAATGTTGTTGTAAGTGGCTAATTAACATGGGGTACCCTTTTGGGTTTGCCTACCGTAAATATACAAATTAATGAATATGCTCCCTGATTGGTGTAAGGGTGGACCCACAAATCACTCTGTACACACACTGTAGTAAGGCCTTGCCCTGCAAAGGACTAGGAAAATAAATGGGAAAAAAGGTATAAAATTATACCATTTGGAATTGAACTGAATCTGTTCAGACCACAAATATACAAATACTATGTAGTGAATTATGTTGCTTAATGAATACAAAATGCTAACATTTTGCAAACCAGAAGATTCTCTTTGTATCACTTTTTTTTTTAACACTAAACTATTACTGTTTCATTTTCTTCTGCTCCTGTTTCACTCCCTTGACCTTGCATATGTTCATATAGTAGAAAATGCAACTTTTTATTGTTTCCAGCTACTGGCTTCTACTAGAAGTTGTTTATGACATTTAAAGAAGCCTTTGGGATGCATGAACAATGCATAACCGTAAAGCATGCTGTTTGCCCTAAATGGGGACCTGACATCTGCAAGTCTGCAAGGCAGCTTTGTCAGGACCCTGTCAAGTCTGTACGTAGGTTAGAAGACTGCGCACAGGCGGTAGAGGAAGCTCGAGGAAACTCCTGAGAAAGATATCTAGTGGCGAGAACATATTGCCAGTCGCTTTGCTCGCATGAATTTTACACCAATGAGTGTTGCTTCTAACGCACAGACGAGAACTCTCTGACTTCCCGCCCAACACTCCCAGTTGTGTTTGTTGGAAAGTCAACCAACCCAGCGTCTTTGCAGTGGTGGGAGAAAATTTTGCCTTGCATGTGCCAACCATGCATCCGCTTTCTCACACTTATGACTCACACTACTCAGCTGACATGCAGTTGACATGATCGTCTGCCACGGCTTGCCATCAATGGCCACCCACTTCCTGTGCCAATCCAATTAAAACAGGCTGTCTCTCTCCCAAGTGATTTTTTTTTCTTCTGCTTTTGAGTTTCAACCTCACCATCAGTGTAGCTGCTGTTGACCACCTTCCCAGCATAGTCCTCCAACTTCATCGACAATAGTTCTACATGAGGCATTAACTTGTTTAATGAGGAACGGCGCCATCAGCGGGACTCGGGACACATACACAATTTCCCTTACTTCCTGTTTCCTAGAAATCATGCGTCTGACTCTGAGCAGTTCATGTTCCAAACTGTCACATCGCAGAGTGGCAGTTCTGCATGCTGACCATGAATATATCTGTTCTGGCAACTGAATCACTTTCAAAGGCATCAATCACATATTTCTATATTCCCTCCCTTTCAACAGGAAAAACCAGCCTTTAAGGTGATGATGTTCCAGTACTATCGTCTCCCCTCTGGCTACTATAAACATGACCAGACACCTGGAAGAACAGTGAGCAGCACGCCTATCCAAACGATAACAGAAGCTCCACCTGCACACAAGCCGGACTCTGGGATGAGATGCAACAAGGTTGTTTTTTTTTCCCATCACACAGACGGGCTGATAATTACTGTCTTTGTGTCCAAGGAGAATGTGTACCTTTAGGTCTCACTGCAAAAACGCTCAGTTTCTGGGTGTGGGTTGTTTTGTTCATGCTTTGTGGCATCAGGGTCGACAGTGTGTTTCCTCCTCATAAGTGACGAGACGATTGCTGTGTTGTCAGTCATTGTAGTAACTCACTGGGTGGCTCATTGTGTCGTGATCTGGGCTGTGCCCCCTGACTTTTGTTTGACTTTTGTGTTCTGCTTGTGAGAGACATATTTTGAGGTTTTGGTTTTCTGTTTTTCCTCCTGTGTTCCTGTGCTGTGTTTTTTCATTACACTCACCTGTTCCAGATCATTCCTCCTTAGTGCTTCCCAGCTCCCAGTGTTTCCACAGCCAATCGGCTCCCTGCCTGGTTTCATGTCGAATCCCTTCATTCCATGGTTCTTCTGTAGGGTGGTTGGTGTTGTAACTAGGTTGTCGCAGTCTTTCACAGCTACCTGGGTGCGAGACGAGGTTGTGAATCTATGATCCGACAGTCAACAGTCTACAATGTTACGTCAGAGTCACAGGGCCTACAGTATATCTTTTCCTGTCACTACAAATTGCAATAATACAGCAACGGTTATCATTTTCAGATTGCTTATACAGCAATTGCTCCTAAACGCATGTGGTTTGATGGCTGTTGTATGTCAGTAGTAAGATGCCTGGTAGACAAAACTCTGCGGAGGCTGAGGTGAAGTCATTATGTCAAAACTCATCCATCACACACCAGACTTAACAGCAATAACATTCAGACAAAATAGCCCAATTTCCAGGCCCTCAGTAGCATTGATCATATCAAAATGTCATAATAATCCATGAGCGAAATAAAGATTAATAGTCACATTTATGAGTGCTGATTAAACTTGAGGAAAACGGCATATTGGATTTCATGTATCTTACATGGATAGCATTTCCCCCCCTAATGTTTCTCTTTACAGTGTGAAATAGGGGAGCGACAGTGATTCATATGTCAACCTTTTGCACAATTCCCTGTCCAAATAGCCAATCAGGATCCATTTAGGCAGCAGTGGCCTGGAACATGAACTGACAGGCCTGGCAGAGGTGTTCTGCGCCACATGTGAGCAATGGAAGTCCTCAGCAGTCCATGGTTGAAATCCATACTGTGGTTTGCACAGACACTGCTGATTACCACACTGCTGGTGCAGACGTGCAGGACAAGGTTGTCAGGTCTAATCGTCTAATAGACAGAGAGTGAAGTCACCCAAATAATGAAGAATTCCTAGAGAGTTTTATTTCTTTCAGACTTTAATTAATTTGCCACTATTGGTATGCAGTCAAAATCCTCCTTTTTATTTTAAGAATGCTGCGGTTATATTTAGACTCTGACTATGTCAACTGTTATTTTTCTCTTCCTTGGCTTTATTTTAGAAATACAATACAACAAATAGCATTTTTTTGTATTAAAAATGGCAATTCACAAGTGGTATACTAGCAACAGTATATATAAATGTACAATAACAAAAATTCGATAAATGCAACCAGCACTGTTATTTTGTTCTTCATTATTTTTATTTATCCTATGTTAACTTCATCCCTTGGACCATAGCTCTGCTGCCAGATCACCTTTCAGGAGGCCTGCAATTTCAGTGTCCTGCCTCCATGCTTGGATTAGTTTGGTTTAAACAAACTGGCTCTGGGCTTTGTGAAGCCATTCAGACCACAATCATTGTTGAGGGCCCAATCAGACACTTCTAGCCACAAGTCCTCTTGCCTCTCTGTTTTTACACTTCTGAGGGTATGGAACTATTTATAAATATAACAATATGATGCAATTGATTGCTAGATTGCCTGAAATTACCATTGTTTTGAGGTAACCCCCCCCCTGATTTTATATGTTTAATTACGCAAATTTAATTTTAATGGTAATTAATAGTACTCTCGATTATACTAACAAACGGATGCGTACACGGACAGCTGCGGACACCACAGATGCGTTCTGTTTGAACTATCTGCTTTGAGGATGCGTTCACATGCGCAGTAGATTGCTACGCTACCACATGTAGTGCATGGCACAAGAAATTGGAGGTACGTGGATGTCTGCACAGAGCCTATACCTACCCCCTCTGATGACAACATTTACATCACCTTAGCGGACCCTCACGGATGCGAAAAGTATAATTTCGGCTTAAGAGTTACTGCACCTGTCTGTTGTGATATGCTAATAATACTGAACAGTACATAATGCTAAAAAAAAAACCCCAAAACAAATCAAACTACACTTTTACAATAAGGAGCTAAAAAACAATGAAAAAAACCTTCTGTATGACCTTTACAATTTGTCATCTAATGTTTGTTCTTCAGTGCTGAAATGAGCTGCAGTACTCAGCACCAAGGCACCATGCTGGCTAGCTTCACTGCTAACACTTCCTCTTTCAAAAGCAGGACGCCAAATGAGCTCTAACATGAAACCCTTTGTTTATAGAAAATACAGGTCAATCTACTTGGCAATACACAGATTTAAAAACAAAAACAAGAAAAAAATGTCCTGAGACTCTCCTGTGTTTACTTTGTGAACTTGCCCAATTTGTCTCAATTGCTCAGCCACGTCACTGAAACTGTATATGTCCTGTCAAAACGGGGCAATATATGACAGATCACCCCGACTTGATTCATCTAGAATTTGGCATGTTTTGAAGTTGTGTACTCTTTCCATGGCGCCACACTAAACTGCCTAACATTTAATTAATTTCCCTTTATTTACACTTGGACTTTGCTTCTCTCGAAAAGACAAAGTACGCCTATGCATAAGTCAGGGTTTTTAATTATCATTGAATACCAATAAAAGGTTCCTGCCAGGAAAACTTGGCCAGTATTTGGTTTGCTCTGAGTCCAACACAACTACAGTCCCATAAAATCCATTTACATTCCATTCATTACCACCTCAGGACATCTTTGAGTGTTGCTCCAAATGTTTGGAAAAGCACATTTTCAATTTGAGAGTATTTTATGCCTTGTGAGAGTTTACTTTATGATGCGTAATCTAGGACCCAACAAACCTTTAATTTCACAGGGATAGTTTTGAAATCAATTTGATTCCAAGAAGGTGCTTGCATTGGGCAAAAGGGGCCTCATCTCATTCAAGGCTTCTCAAGTATTTCTCTGGAATATCCTCCAGGGTCTAAGTTGTTTATTAAAACCCTAAGCATGACTGTTTTTGCAAACTAACCACAATCCATCCATCATCCTAAAGCAAGTAACCAAATTAGTCTTCTTCCACCCAGGGACTAGAAGACAGAGTATACTGGGCTTCCTGTATGCTCAGAGGGGATAAAGGTGTCCGGAGAACCTGTGTTTGATGTTGCACAGACACCATGTAAACACCATCATCATCACATACAGGGAACATATGATCCTACTTGCTTTACCTCAAACGTGGAAACAGTGCAACATAAATACTAAAACACCTCTTGGCATTTTCAGCCAGGTTGATCAAATATCCAGTGATGAGAGCATGTACAAGCTAATAAGCTGTGTTTTCAGTGTTGCGTACAAAAACAAACACAAGGCTAATTTCCAACAAGTCCTCCAAACCATACAGCCACAAGTTGTTTGTAATACGACCCATACAAACTTTTCCTAAATAACACGCCTAGCGGTGGCAGGAAATATGACCCACGGGAGCATTTTTCGTGACGGTTTTAAACACGCTGTTCACATTGTGAATCACATTGTGTTTAGCTTTAGGCACAACAACTACTTGGGTATGTTTAGGAAACAAAACTACTTGACTTGGGTTAGAAAAAGATGTAGTTTGGGTTGAAAACAATACATTTCCATACACACTTCACTTCTGTGCATATGTAGCCTACATGACGTAATTATGCACGCCATGTCATGTAGTTTACTTGGCATGGACACTGCTCTCCTGGGTCAAAGTCCTGTGTTTGTTGGACAAATCTACCGCCCCTCCCACTCTCCCTTAACTCGCTCTTAATATTACGTTACATGACTTCCTGCTTTGCTCCCGTCATAATTAGTATTGCCACCAGAGGGCGTTGCCTAACAAGAAACGCACATATGGGTTGTAATTTCTGCTTGTACAAACAACCTATGTTGTTTTTTGGTGGAGGACAGTCATTTCATCTGCTGTTCCAGGATCAACTTTATTGTAAATACATTTGGCTCTCATAAAATAAGAGCAAACAAATAAGGTCCCGATAAGCTGGCTTACCTCTGTGCTAACACCGCTCTCCTTATACTTCACCGCGACAAGAGAGATTCAGCTGAGAATCACCACGCCCGATGTACGACAGGACAAAAACAACACATGAGCTCAGAATTTTCACACTGCACATTCTGTGTGGAACTGTGAAAGCACTTCTTTTTTTTTTTCTTGCCCGAGCATCCTGCATACTTTATAAATCAAACCATCAGTGTGAGGACAGGTTGATGACGTCATTCACGGTCGATTTCCAGCAGCCGGCAGGGCTTTGATTAGAGCAGTAAATCTCCTCCTGTTTGTCTGTCCTCCTGAGTGAAAGGGCAGCTTAATGGTCAGCCCTCCATATGTTGCTGAATATTATCTGTCTTTAACTGGGCTTTGTGGAAAGACTTGTATGTGCCAACACCGGAATTATATTTCAAGTGCTGGAAGCATTAAGGACTGCGGTCCACATTTACGAAATGTGGATGATTAGAACAATTTAAATTTGCAAGGTAGGAAATTGAATTCTATTTAGTTGAAACGTTTAAAATGCCAATAAGAACTATGGCACTATGTTCCAATGCACCAGAAGACTGTACATTTTGACTGAGGGCATTATTGCTTTAGAATAATACAATACAGAATAATACAACTTTCTTAAAATGGTATCAAACAACAAAATCAATAGCAAAAAGTGAGCATTGCTGGCATGTGAGGCACCAGTACATATAAGCAATAAGCAGTATCCTACCGGTGCAGCAGAGAAGCAGTCGGAAGACGTCTTATTCTCTCACATCCAGTGGGCCCAGTCCGGCAATCAGAGGCATCGATCTAGTTCCAAAGAGAGAGAACTATTGAAACACAGCAGGTAAGAAAAGTTGTGGATGGAAATGTTTGGAAAAAAAGCACCAAAACATTCCAAATTAGACAATGCTTCAGTTAATCATACAGATCAATTAAATGGTCTCAAATAAATACCATTAACACTTTGTATGCATACATGTAATATCCATCTATCAGATGCATTTTTACAGGGACATCAATGATGGGGCACTTCTCTGACATGTTCTCTTATCAGTGCTCGTACCACTTAAAGAGATCTCTGCTATGGCCTGAGAGTCTAAAGAACAGTGAGAACAAAGTCCAACATCAGAACTGTATCACTGTGAAACAAACGGAGAGGGGAAGGGACTGTGAATAACCTTTACTACTACCAAACATGCTAGGTCTTGCATCAGCTTCATGCATATATAATTAATTGCTGAGGTACCACGGCAGTTACATTCTCCCCCACGTCCAAAACCTGTGCAGAATATAATGAATGTTCAGGATTGTCTCATTACTCCAATGTACACACAGAGAGTAACATTGCATCCCAACATGCATTTGACTGTTGTCCAAGCTGTCATTGCTCAGGGAGCCTATGGTCTTAAGTGCTCAGCCAGTAAACAAATCAGGGTTTATTAAATACACACTTGTCACTCTCCACTAGCCATGCATGGGGAAATTTATTTTGACAAACGTTGCCCCACAAGACTTAAGTGTCCCTGGCTGACGCCAACAGATAAATACCTCTGAATTAGGAAATGGATTGAATTTAGCCAAGGTATGCTTTTAAAACATGGATTTCTCCCTATCCCTGTGGCCTATCTAAGGTCAATAAACAGTCGATGAGTGACACATCTAATTGCTTAATCTAATTGTGTTGCTTAAAGTGTCTGACTACTGTACATTAAGGCTATGTGGTTAGCTAAAAAAAAGTGTCAGAACATGTTTATTTATAAAAGTGTAAATTAATGTAGGAAGGTGTGTGGGGATTCCCAAATCAGAGAGAGAGAGGGAGAGAGAGAAAGAAAGAAAGAAAGAAAGAAAGAAAGAAAGAAAGAAAGAAAGAAAGAAAGAACGAAAGAAAGAAAGAAAGAAAGAAATTGGATGAGGAGGGAAAAAAAGAAAGGTCCAGACTGCACATACATATGCTGTCAAAACACTTAAGTCACCAAAACATTACAGGAAAGTATTCTTACAGTATGTGTGCATGAGTGTGTTTATGTGCCTGTGCCACATACAATATAGCATGCTCATGTGAGAATATGTCTTCAGGACTGTGAACATGCATTCAAATGCACTCATTCTGGTGAAAAGGTCAGACTGAACAAATGGGAAATCTTTACTCATGTCTGGGCAAAGGTGCATATACATCACATTCATGTGACACTTTGCATACATTTACTATAAGTGAGGTCGGGAGACTGAAAACAGTCCCTTCACCATCGTGGCATCTAGTAGTTGTCAGTTGCCAGGATTTTTTCGGCCACACAGAGGGAGACCCCTTTCATACAGCCATCTGTCTGATCGTTGTAATACAGCAGGGCTGCAGTGGCACAAGTGAGTTGTCCAAACTGCCAACTAGCAGCGGGTGATTGGGCAGTGGAAAAAGCAATAACTGTGTGTTTGGGTGTGTGTGGTGAAGAAAGAGTCAAGCTTAAACCAGTGCTTGGTCAGGCTGGTTGCACTTTATTACTTATGCTGCCAGAAGAAAGCATTACAAGTGCCTAAAGTGTGTAGTATAAGGGATTTAGGTTATTCTTTACTCAGCGAGATCTTAGTTACCTGCTCTCCAGCAAAGCGACCATAATGTGCTAAACCACAGAGTGTGGGGAACTGCTGTCAGAGCTTCCAGACCTGAAGGAGACCTTGCCTGTTACCCTCAAACATGCACACACACATGCCAAGTCTGTGGCAGGTCTCCCCATGTAAAGCACCAGTGGAATCATGGTCTTTGAGGCTAGACAAAAACACAGTGAAAAGGTGGGAATGATAATAATAGTGGGAGTGTATTTCATTTACTTTGCACTACTTTGGCAGTTTTGCTAAATTGATACTAAACGTCTCTGCTCCTGTTACACATTATGTGTGTTTTAATGCTACATACTGGACTTTATCACAGCTGACAAAGCTCTGAAAAAAAAAGAAAATGTAATGCATTTTTGTTTGGGTTTTCTTTACTTTGTCTCTGGTAACTGATGCCATATGGTCAGTGCCACAAGTAATCTTTGCTACAGGTCCACAGAACACAGCCAGGTAGGTGGACAAGAGCTTTGCTGAGAAATAAGATAAATTCCCCCACAATTACATAAGTTATTCACGTTTAATACTATTTACATTTAAAACAGGTACAGCCAGTCCTCATGTAAGTCATAAAGCAAGAAAGGGTTGTTTGTATTCTGTGTGCGTGTGCGTGTGTGTGTGCGTGTGTGTGTACACGTTAATGCTAGTGCTTTTGTTCGGCGACACTGACTTGACTTTCTAAGCGGAACTCAATAATTAATTAAGAATTCTTTTATATTTTGTCCCCTCTTTGTTTCCTATTGGTTTTCTCTCTTTCAATTTTGTCCGCAATCAACTTTTAACATCTCTCCTTTTTCTTCTCTCTTGTGGGCTGAGTCATTACCATAACAACAGAGTGAGGCACAAAAGCCCTATGGGCATGTGACAGAGTTGTGGGATGGGGGCACATGGACTGGGAGAGAGGGAGGGGAGAGAGAGGGAGAGAGGGGGAGAGGGAGAAAGAGAGAGAGAGAGAGAGAGAGAGAGAGAGAGAGAGAGAGAGAGAGAGAGAGAG
>JAOVVB010225556.1:0-10485 GCA_028570985.1 Heterobranchus longifilis
AGCATGTAGACGAGCCGTCTTTGTTGTTGTTTCTGGCACATGTTCATTACACAAAGCAACAATGGGCATGCGCAAATTTGCATCGTTTCACAAAATCTCCCGGTTTACATGTCTACACGGACATAAAGTAAACAGAGTTGTGGAAAATATTTACCATAGAAATTTACTTAAAAATATCCATTTTAGTGACGTAAAATTACGTTTACATGTGGATGAGAGGCCAAAAAGAAGAGGAAAATATCAGTTTATAAAAATATCCAGATACATGTAGACAGGGCTGACCAGCTTCGAAGCTTCGACCGTTGCCATGGTAATCGATCAGTATTCGAACGCTTCGGGGTGTTTGTGTTTTAGTTTTTACATAATGCATTACTCCAAAAATCCCAAATAGCCTTTGGAATTCTTGGAAGGATAGCACTGTTTGTGCAGGTGCAGGTGCGGCGCTGTCCCGGGTACTGAAACTGAGCAAAGATCGACAGACAGACGGACAGAACATGTCACTTAGTTCGGTTTCTCAGCCTGCTTGCTTTTAGTGGTTGAAATTAAAACTTTCAAACCTAATTCAGAAGGGAAATAACAGGGAAGTGAGGACCGGTGGCGTGGTCGACACAAACAAATAAAGGCCCGCCTCAAACAATGGCCAGGGGAAAAAAAACAAGGGTGGATAAACACCCCCGGTGCCTGTCATATTTGCATGCCAACTACGTATAATGTCTATTTCCATCACATTTAATTGAATAAATTCAGCAATGATCATGCTATTTTCAACACCTTGTTGTTCTGGATTACTCACGAAAGTGTTATTGTCCAAACAAACAAGAGGGAATTTAAAATAAAGACCTGGTACCCTCTGTAGCTGAGGGAAATAATGGCCCATTATTCGAGGAAATACGGTGCTTTTACTTTTGACACTTTAAGTGCATTTTGCTGACAATACGTACATACTTAAATCATAGTTTAAATACAGGACTTTCACTTGTATTGACTATTTTCACAGTGCGATACTGCTACTTTACTTATGTAAAGCACCTATATGTATTCCGCCACTACTCAAAACAGCTCATGCACAATGCACATTAATATATCACAGTGGTCTGTTTGTGCAATTTGTATTCAAAGAGTAACTGATGGCTTTGGAGGCAGATGTAATATGCACTTGTAATGAAATGGAAGGGCCTCCTTGAATTCCCTGGTGTGGAGGGGTCTCTTGGTTTTCTTGCCTCTTGCACCTCTTGCTCTCATGTTTATATAACAGTATAGTCTCAATCATTCTCTCCAGCTGGTTGAAGGTTACCAGGGGCAAGAGGGGTAACAAATGGGCTCTGCGCACCATCTGAGAGCTAGCAGGCTGAAGGCTGGATAATGGCCTGTCATAATGGACAATATAGGCAGAACCCTCCTGAGACCAGGAAACCAAAGAACAAGTAGGCTGAATTATTCATGGTTACCATGGCGGCCCGCACAGCTGCATTACATTAGGCTCTTCATTAGCCGTGCCGTATTCTACAAAAAGCTTGAAACTAAAATATGACCAATATTTCCCATTGAGGGAAGACATTATCATAAGCTCTCAAGGGGGTTTATTCCTGCTTAAATGTGCCTGAGTGCTGACCTTCCTCACCACAGTAATAATGTGGTGGGGATTAAAATGTGATTCCATCCACGACAAGAGCTTCTCATGCTTATTCTAATGATGGCTGCACTGTGACAGCTTGGGCTCGTCTGACACTGCAGTCATTTCCCACTAATAAGACACTTAACACAGGGCCTCTCGCTCCTCTCCTCTCTCTGAATACTGCAATGAGGTACACACAAGTGGGAAGGGAAAAAAAAAAAAAATCACACTCTGGGTTATATTTGCTTTTCACCTATATATACAAATCCATCTGTCACTCAGGTTACATTTAAAAGATAATATGCAGAGTGGTATAACACTTTCTGTATTATAAAAAGGTTGTATGCTTTCTGTATGAATACACGGAGGGAAATGATTTTAGGTTTATAGGAACGAAAAAGCACTCTCCAAATTTGCAAGTGAGATTAGGCAGTGTATTTTCAATCCTACGCAGGAATTCATGCCAACATTTAGTTTATACATCTAGAAATTTCAGCGCTTCTCAGCCAAATGCCTGCTTAGTTGTTGTCACATTAAAATCTGAAGACTCATCGCTGCTGTAATTTATATGAATTCTGCTCTGCTAACATCGTGCCAACCTTCAAGGCTGAGACAAACAGTATGTAAGTGACAGGTGGATAGCTCTTATAGCTAGCTAGGATTGCCAAAGTGCATCATTGAGTAATTAAATGATTTGATTTTCATGCAAATACACCACTTCTGCCTCGGGACACAAGCTCTGCTCCCAAAATGATGAAGAACACTGTGAGGAATTTATGCAATTTGGTAATTCTGCTTCCCCTTTTTAATTCCTTCTCATGGCCACATAATGAAGTCACAGCTTCCAATAACAGCTTATATGAATTGTACATATAAAAAGGCAAAAACCCACATAAAAGATCCAAGAAAATCACAAATGCAGATTCTGACCTAGTGTAATTATTATACCATCTTTCAAATAATTTTGATGCCACACATTTTTGTTTGGAGAAAAACTAAAGACCAGGTGCCTGCAGCTATGCTAGCGGCTATATATGTGTTCTTAAGCCCCGAAAATACTCTCATGTGGACAGCTGCGGACACCACGGACGCATAGTATTTCTGTTTATACTGTTTACACTTGGAGGACGCATCGCACACATGTGCAGTATCGCTGTTTATGAATTGTTGCACATTTGACTGTCTTTATATTGTTTTAAAGAGTAATTGTAGAGATGCAGGTAGTGTCAGATATCTATGCACAGTCAATATAACAATACAGCGTCCATTTTGGTTCTTCAGCGCAGTGACAAAAATTGGTACGCTACGTCCGCACAGAGCCACATGCGTACATCGTCTGATGATGGAATTTAGGTCACGCGGACCCTAGCGAAACCCTTGCACACTCCATACAGGAAGTATAATCCCGCCTCCTGCAGACTTTGAGGTAAAAGCTAACATCAGCATGCTAACATGCTCATAATGACAATGTTAACATTCAAAATGTGCCCAGAAGTTCACTGCACACTGACTGACAAAAAAATCAAATCTCAGTCGACTGAGGGATCTTAAGCTACAGATGAATTTCTGCTGGAAAAAGATGCCATGTTTTCAAAGTAAATGTATTTCTTCATACAAAAACATATATACCCATGGTAAAAAAACAAAGCTGAAAAAATTACACCCGTCATACATCCTCATACAAACATAAAGTACAAACTGCTGTGTTGATTGTAAACAAAAGATCTCGTTTAAGTGAAACTGTGTGAGCAGCCTGCACCTCCCAGCTGCTGAAAGAGATGAAAGCAGCAGCACGTCAGCAGTGCTGCTATTTCAGTCATTGACCGTAGCACACACAGTCCATCATTTATTCATAGGGGGCAGTCTGTCAGAACAGAATGGCTCATGTTGGCCACTGTACCTGCAAACCTGCAGCTCAGGACCATGAACAGCCGGGCGGCTGGTTCAAGGATCATAATACCTGGACAGTCAAAGTGACCTGTCAGGTGCCTCTCAATTACCAGAAGCATCTCATTTTACAGCCGCATAAAAAAAATGTTTTCATTGAAGCAGCTGGAGAGATATTTGACAACAAGACCGGGGCAATTAGACGTCTCATGTTCGACTTCATTCTATAAATGGGACCCAGACACATGTTGACACACATACACACACCTACTTATCCATTCAGCCTCAGACAGATGCCACACACCGCAAATGCTACATGCAACCAGTTATGCATATATGATAAATACACACACACACACGCACCCACACACGGAGTTAAGGATCCATTTTCAGGGGAAGCAAAATGATTAGCACTGCTGAAACATGAGCGGTTATTAAAAAGTCAATACATTGTCATTATAAGTGAAGATTGTTCCCTCAGAGTGAAGATATTGATCCATTCATGTGCTTACTGGTCATCGACCCGGCCAGTAATTTGCTCCCAAACAGATTTGAGATATGAGGTTTCTATTCCATGACGGCCTGTTACGCTCACCTAGAGCTGAGGCTTCCACACTGAAACAGTTTCAGTGATTCAATATGATTTAAATACATCTGAGGCTATGATCCCACATCCAATCATGCGGGCAGCCTTTTCTTTAATGTAGTTATTTACTAGTTGTTGAGAAAATCTCGTCATAGCCAGCAGGTGATTAGTTTAGCTTAGCTTAGCGTAAAGACAGGAAACAGGGAAATGGCCACAAAATCTGCCTACCAGCACCTCCAAAGCTCACTTATCAACTGCATGTGTTGTTTCTTTAATCCATATAAAAACTGAAATTTAAAAAGACAAGTTGTGACTTTACATGGAGTCGGCCTATCAGTAATTAAGATGATAAGATGGCATTAACTGATGGCAGTGGCCGATATTTATCTGTTGTGTCGCATCAATTTTGCGCTGGCTAAATGACGGATCGACAACAGTAGCTAGCATAATATGCTGCTACTGCAGTTGCAGAAGAGTTTCAATTTTCCACAGGTTTCTATCAATGTGCATTGTTTTACAATGTTTACAAAAAAGGAAAAATGTCCAGCTGTGCACATTACTGGTGTTTGGTTTTCTGCTAAGATGATAACTTAAAAGTAACTTTAGCAGAGACTACAGTAGTAGTGACATAGCTTGTTATCATCAAGGGCAATCAATGAAATAACAAATTCTTCCCACAGTGATGAGTGATCAGAAAAGTAAAGTGTGCCGTTTGAGGAAACAAAGCTTTTGTTCAACAGTTGTGCCGTCTTTCAAAACTCAAAAAAGAGCAAAAAGCTCCCGAGCCGTTTGATCAGGTGAAGCCCTCTGCAAATCAAAGCACACCGATTATCTGTGGACTTCACCTCGTGTGCTTTCACTCAGCCTCTGTGACAGGCCTGTTTGTCTTCGAAACAATGAATTATTTAATTGGATATTATTCAGAGGTAATTCAAATGCAGACCTAGTCATAAGAGAGACCTTGAAGATTTATGTTTGCTTAATCCTTTGAATTTGTGTATGCTGTGTGATTCAGCAATGCACTGGAGCAAAACCCAATCATTTGAAAAGAAAAAAAATGCCCTCTTTAATATTTATAATCCCTTTTGAACTGTAAACTCCATCTGTAGTTTAAAGTGATGACTCGTTCAAAGCATAATCTTAATCCTTTTTTACGCAGCTTAGTTCTGAAACCAAAGGGAACTGGGGGAAATTGAAAGCTGCCATCAATGCAATAAACCAGAATCAAATACAAGCAGAAGGGCACAAACTAATTCTCATACAAGGGCACTAATGCTGTTCATCTGTGTCCCGCACTGCACAGCGATGTATTGTTACACAAGCCGAGGGGGAAAAAATCCAGGATTTGTACATTTGAAAATTCAGAACAGTTGTGAATAATGTACAAATCAAACCAAAAAGTTTGCAGCAGTAGGTCATTAGATTTTCACTTTCCCTTAGTTTTCCTCAGATTCCTTACATTCACGGTTCCATGCGGTGTCTTGAAGTCCATCTCCAAACACGTTTTAAAGTATGTAAAAATACTCTGCTATGATTAATATTATTTGTTTAATGTTTTGTTTAACATTGTTTTCCCACAAAAAAACAAAAAGGGTCTGGAAAGTCACAAGTTGACTTGACTGGTTCTTTAGACATATGATGTCATAAAAAAGATTTTTGAGACTGATAGACACACTGAAGTTTCAAGGCAGAAATTCTCATTTAGCTCAATATGTCTTGTATAGCAACTAAAAAAAACACCTTATAGACATGTTAACATGGTTTAAAACTTGATTTTCTCCAGAGGGGGTCTTTAAATTTAGACCACTGTGCTGTTTAGTTTGGCCCAAAGGAGACATTGCATCATTCAGTTTGTTAACATGCACTATAATACTGTAATCCAATTATGAGGAAAGTCAACGCCTGGTTATCTTTCACATTCAGGTGATTGCAAGAGTAACTGTGATTTGATTAAGATAGCTGCAGTTACTAACTGAAATCAACATGGTGATGCAAAACGGCTTGTGTTCTGGAGTTCTGTAAAATACTAAGAAACACCAACTCAGTTGGCCCAGTGTCCCTAGAAATTATATTCATATTGGACGATTCTGCACCTCATGCTGGATGCAGGAAGTGGAATCCCCTATGAATTTGTGGTTACTGGAACTGTGACATGAGGCAATCGTTCCCTACCCGCAAGTGTTTTTGCAACCTAATTGTAACCATATTTTATTTACCATATGCACGATCGTTCCCTAAACGCAACCACATTGTTGTTGTGCAGATATCACAGGAAGGTTTTTTTTTTTTTAAAGCAACGTTGGCATTGATTGAAAAAAGACGCTGGCATTGAATTTAATCTGGGGTTTTACAGAACTGTCCAATATTGATGTTTCACTCTGTTTTGCTACTACACTGTGAATTACTACCACATAACCGTCCTGACATCAACTTTACTATCAAACAACTTCTATAAACTCAGACTGATTCAGAATTCTGACTCCTATGAATGAAGTAATGCCTTTAAATTTAATTGTTTACAGTAAACATGCAGTAAACATCCCTGCACAATCATTAGCTATGCTAAAGCTTACAAGTCATCCATATTATTATTGTTGTGGAGTTCTGCGAGTGGGCTCAGTAAACTGAGAAAGTTGCAGAGAGGCAAATCACAGGAGGACATATAAAAAACTCTTCCAACAGCGGTGTCAGGTTTTACTAACTGGATTATGAGTGAAAGTCAAAGCCATCAGACAGATTAGCCTGAGTCAACACAAGGTCTGACCGGTCTCTGCTTCTCATATACAGTAGTGCTGACACATGCAAAGTGATTTACTGTCCTCATAAATGCAAATGACCAGACGAAGCTGTGAAAATAAACGGAATCTTTGGCCCTCTGCAGACGTAGTGTCCAGATTGTGTCCAGATCTCACTGAGGCAGATTGCAGTTCACACAACGCATTAAGAATGTGTCTCAAATGACAACTTTCCTTCTGAACATGCAAATAACCAGTTACACAGACCAGAGCCAGCACTTTACTGCAGGGCTGCTGTCCTGGATCACATTATTACATGTACTGTATGTAGGTGATGTTGTTGCTGTTAATCCGTCTCCGACACCTGAACACTTCCAGATGTGATTCCCATGAATGGAACCTGATGTGCTACACTTCCTTTATCGGCCGATCAGCAAATAAGATGACATTCGCCAGTGGCAGTGCCTGATGTTTATCTGTTGTGTTGCACTCATTTTGCGCTGGCAAGATGTTGTGTTGGTTATTTGAGGTCGGACTCGAACAACAGTAGCTAGAATACCCAGCTGATGATGATTTGGAGAAGAAGCCACTGGCTGGACACCACTCTGCCATGACGTAAGAGGGCAACGGTTGCCGTGTGCACGTGTGTTTTTGTTTTTACAAATAAGAAAATGAGGGTTGTTACACTGTCTCAGAGAAAGATCGGCAACAAGAACGTTGTATTCTGTATGAAAAACATAAAAGGTGAAAGATAGCCCTACTTATGTTTCTTCTAACCGCTTTTACATTTAGTTACATTTAATATGTTACACAAAAATAATATTTTTGTTGGGTAAGTACTGAAAGATTCTTCTTATTTAGTAGCAGGCTAAAAAGGCGTTTTCATTTGAAAGAAGGTTATATTAAAGGTTGTTTCATATTTTGTACAATTTAATTTGTGCTCACTCAAAGATAGTGTAAAGAAATGCGACCAAATTGTTATTTTAAACATCGATATCAATTTCACAATCGGTGCATCCCTACCTCTTCCACTGTAATGACTCATCTTTTACAAAACAATATAAATATAACCTCATCTCAATGTAACTAATTTGAAATGTGCTCCGAATCTCTGCAGAGACATTAAGTAGGTCTGAACATTTTGTTGTCCTTATCTGTGTCTGTTTTCGCTGAGCTTTGTGCGATGATGAATGGAGCACTGGGAGTTATGGATGGGTTAATTAGCAGTGAGAGCTCATCTCATTAGACAGTGAATGGCATCAGTGCTGAGTCTAACATGCTGTCAGAGCTCTGATGACACATTCCTCCACAGACCTGCTGCAGCAGCTCTCCGAATTTATTGGTCTGTTTATAGACGACCAGATCTCTGAGGCGCATCATTACATCTCTGTCTGCACATCAAAATACACCATTTTAAATCTAAACTTACAAAATTACTTCATGTGTAATTTTGTGACAATAAATATTAATAAACATTTATCAACTTAGTTCAACACTGATTAATACTGAGTACCTGCCTCAGCAGGATACTAGCCACAGTTGGAAATTAGCACCAGCCACATGCTGGTAAAATGTATAAGTGTTAGATTTGCTTCACTCACCAGCCAAAAAAAACAGTGGTGATCTATTGAGTGGCTGGTAGATTTTGGAATCCACCAGCCACAGCAGCAGGTGGCAGCTAATGTTTCTCTCCCTTTATTGCAAACATATCCCAAAGACTTGGAAGAAATAATCATAATGCATAAATAACATATAGAGCAGGAAGGGACAACATCCCAAAGGTACAAAACATGAGAAAAGAAAAGAGATGCATAAGGACATACGGTCTTAGAGCCTCACTGGTTAAATAAAAAGTATCTGGAAATGTGGTTTGGTTTATCAGTAACTCAAACTAAACTATATTATGCAATAGAGTGCCACAGGGATGAAATGAGTTAGCATTTTAGCACGGTTCCCTCGTCTCAAAGTCAATGGGTTTTTGGTTAGATGCCTGAAACAAGGTATGTGGTTAACACAAGCTTAAAAGATTTGCACGTTTTGTTTTACGACATAAAATCCGTCTGTAAATACCCCGCTCGTGAATTTAAAAGCTTTTACGTGTGTTTAAAAAGGCGGTTGCTAACAAGTGGCTGAATGAGACTACAGAGGTTGTCGGGGACATTAAACGTTACCGTCAGCTCAGTAGAGGCGATGGTGAGTCATGTGACCGTGGTGTAGTTTGTTTATAGCATTTACGCTTCTAAAATCATAAAGTGGTGTTTATATGAGATTATCTTGCTGAACAAAACATATGAGTATGTAAAACTTTTGTTTGCCACAGAGCTTATTTTCTGCAATGTTCCAAAATCCAATGAAAAAATCTCATAGGCTTTTATCGAGGGAATCAGAGCGATGCTAACTTCGTGGTGAGCCTACAAAAATACCTCATCCCTTCAGCACTCTATATCGCCTACAAAGCTATAACTGATGCCATTAAGTACCCCTGAATAATTAAAATAAGTAATTAAGTAAGTAAGTAAAAAAAATAGCCCTATATATTGAAAAACATTTCACAAAATGAGGGTCATGTAAATACGGTAAAGTCTTTTTAGAGGCAAATTCAGGAATATCTGGTACCTTTATATGAAGGGGTGTGTAAGACTGACAGTCATAACCAGGACATGACCCCTCTTTATGAATGTTTATGAGTGTTGTCATTAAGTGTCATTAAGTGTCATTAAGCTCAACTGTGTAATTTTAATGGGGGGTGGCTTAATTGACCAGATGACACTAAATTACAACATTCATAAACATTCATAAAGACTCTGTGTTCATGACAGTATCATGTCAGTCACATGCACACCCCTCTAAATAAAATGTTACAGAATATCCTAAATCCTTCTGCTGAAAACAGATTAATCACCAGAGAGAATGTTTCCAGCAAAAGCAAAACTAAATTAGAAATGCTAATATTTACAAGTAATGACTCAGTGGCAAAACATGAAAAGACATCCACGGCACAACATCATACCTATGCAAGGACAAAATAGTCAAAGCTTTGAATATTCTTTTCCTCAAGGGAAGTTGTGCCTGAAATGTGCACAGTGAATCGCTCAGGATTGAGGATGTGTGGATCTCACTGCACATGTCCCAGTGCTCAGCACTGTAACACATATCTATTTAACAACATGCATTAAAAGTAGGTTTCAAAGTCACAACGAGGCAAGACCAGGACTACACTTCTACAACTAAATATTTTGCATTCTGCCTTTTCACTCAGTAACACATTAAATTAAGAGTCTGATCTAACAGCAAATTTAAGACTGTCCTACACTAAAAAACAACTCCATAGGTTGTTTGTACAAGCAGCTTATTACAAAACATATTTACATTTATTGTTAGGTGGCGACCTCTGGTGGCCGTAGCAATTATGACGGGAGCAAAGGAGGAAGTCAGGTGATGTAGTATAAAGAGTGATAAAGTCTGTGTAGAAAGGAGGTTGGGATGGATGGATGGGTCAAAGAAACACTGGACTTTCACCCAGGAGACTGCTGTTTGTGTCCCGTGTAAACCCAAAAGTCAGGGGTGGGCAATTATTTTCCATGGGGGGGGCCATATGAGAAATTGATCAGCCTGCCGTGGGCCGGACACAAATGTTACTCACTGTGAGGAATGAAGTCTCT
>JAOVVB010225567.1:0-10485 GCA_028570985.1 Heterobranchus longifilis
TCCTCTCCTCTCCTCTCCTCTCCTCTCCTCCACTGTCCTCCCTTCATCCATTCTCTCCTACTCCTCTTCCTTGACATGTGAGTATGCACTCAAGTAGTGACACAATCCTTTATCTTTACGAGCGGCCTTCTCTCTGTGCGCGCGTGTGTGTGTGTTTAGATGGGGGTGGGGGGTGCAAATTCTCCGAGAGCCATATTCAAATCTCATTTCACACTGCTGAGGGTGAAAAGACCTGACACAGCACTCTGTGAGAAAAGGAGAGGAAGAGAAAGAGAGGGCAGCGAAGGGAGGAGTGTGGGAGACGGGAGGGAGATGATGGTAAAGACGGCGCTGGAAGTGGAGGAGGAGAGCGAGGGACACAACGTGGGAGAGGAAGAGAATAATGGTTGTTGGCATTAAGCTACCTACAGTATGGCAAAAGGAGCAGGGAGCAAAGAAAGAATAGCACACAGCCCATGCTAAAATGCGAAGAAGAGGAGGATTGAGAGAGGACAAAAGGAGGGTTGAGAGAGCAGAATATCAGAGTAGGGAAGGAAGACAAGTTTGGACGTTTTTTTTTCTCACTGTCAGCAAGCGTCACATTTTTGTTGCAATCTCTTTTCTATTTTCCAAAATTACATACCTTACCCCCTCCTCTTTTCCCTCCTTCTCTTTCACTTTCCACAACCCACCTCCTTCTCCTTCTCTTGCACAATGTGCATGTTTATGCAAATGAGGTAATTAGGAGGCTGCTTGGCTTCCTTGGAGCTCTACGGTTTGAGAAGAGGTGTGAAGAGGGAGAAGAGAAGTGGACTGATAAGGATTCAGGCTTTGGTGTTTGTTTGAAACAATGTTTGAGTGTGTATATGTGTGCATTAGCATTACACACCCATATATTATCACAGATTCCCTTTAAAGTAGTGTATGTTTCTGTGTGTGTGTGCGCGTGTGTGCGTGTGCAGTTTAATATGCTTCCCTACATTTCTGTCACTGATACAGTTTTTTGCATGAGAAATAGCCACAGCTGTCCTGAAACACGTCAGCTCTCTCTGCCTTTTCTCTTTTCCTCTTTGCCTGTCTGTTTTCTTCCTCCTCTGCTCTCATCTCCTACCTTCTCTCTGTCGCCCTTGCTTACAGCCTTCCCTCTTGCTATGTTGTCTTCCTCTGTTTCTGTCTCTTCTATGTTGCTCGCCTCAGTTGCCTCTTCCCAAATATGTTTCACCCTCTAACTTATTTTCTTCTTCTTTCATCCACATTTTTTCCTACAGTGTGCATTTTGCTCATGGCTCCCCCTCTCACAAGCCTCTCTTATTCAATCTATTTTTCCTTCCCCCCCTTTTTCCCTATTTCCCCCCCCCCCTTGTCTGTTTCACTCTTCCTTCTCCATCTCTTGCTACAGTATAATGTTTTCTATGATGCCTTTCAAATCTCTGGTCATAAAAACGTACAGCTGAAATACATCAGGCATGCACGCGGCACGACACGTCTGCCGCAGCAACCGAAGCACGCACCCGCACGGGCATCGTGCGACTCATCTCTATTTTTTACACGGCTGGTCTACGCAGCCTTTCAACAGGTAAAAACTCCATAGTGTAAAAAGTACAAGTGTAAAAAAACAAGTACAATCTTTTGAAGAATGATTAAAATAAATACGTCATTGTGCCAGAGGCAATACGAGGCAGCAAAGCAACCTTGTGTGTGTTTTTACATTTCACATTAAAATAAATCAATCAAATCAATGTGTGTCCACGATTCTAGTTAAAAGCATCCAGTTAATTAAATCAGTGCCAGTTAATATAGCCTGTGCTTTTCAAACCCTGCACGATAACTGCATTATCACTTGGCAAAACTCAATATGCACACACTCTGCGTATAGCGCTGGGTACCGAACTTCGATACTTGTGTGGTGACTGAATTGCTTCGATACTATCGAGTATGGAAAAATGCCTCGTCGTTCAATACCAAACTTCAGTACCTCAGGAGTAAATCTCATCAGTGAGCCAATACGCATGCAGCATGATCGTACCAAGATCTAATAATGGTGGTGATTGGCTGTCTAACATTAGGCTATACGTCATAGAGGATCGGTGTACAGGAGCTGAAAAATTAAAAAAAAATTTACTGTCATGTGTAATGTTGTCATTTATTTTTGCTAAAATGGATTTTATAAAATAAGTGTCCGAAAAAGTATCGATCAGGAACCGATATTGAAGTTATCGGTTGCGTCCGTGCCCCATGTATTTCGGCCGTGCTTTTCTCTCTGTCTGCTTTTCTTGTTTTTATCCGAGCAGTCTCCGTCTCTTGCTTCAGATTGGACTGGACTTATCACTAATCAGATATGCTGTGCGTAGAGAGCACTCACGCAAACACACACAGACTCATACATGCAAGCACAACCATACTCAGACATAAACACTCTGTATGTTTCAGTAGCAGAGCAGTCCTTATGCATGCACACGGACATGCACTCACATAGGTGCGCTGTCAAGGCAGCTCTCATTTCTCAGACTCCTCAGGCTTGATATCAAGGCTTTTTGTACGCTCTCTCTCTCTCTTCTCACGGCGCTCTCTTTGTCTCATGCTCTCTCTCAGTTCCACACAAACGCATGCCTGCACACACGCACGTCACCTCGCGCCATTTCTCCCCGAGTTTTCAAACTTTGGATGGCAGCTTCCTGTCAGGGCATGAAAGCAACGGGAAAGAGATTTCTAAAAGGAGAGGAAGAGACGGTGAAGAGACAGGGGGAGAGGAGATAAGGAGCGCTGACAGATGTTCGACTCTGCGCTCTTTTTGCCCTGCCGAGGAGAAAAAGAGGAATGGATCTGTCGTTACTTCTCCTCCTCCTCCATCACTTCCTTTTCCCTCTGCTCTCTGTTCCTCTCCTCCCCTTCTTGTTTTCCCGTGTGGAGCCCACGTTAAACAGAATCGACTCCATTCCTTTGATCTTAGGGCAATGGCGCTTTTAGGGAACTTTAAATAGAATCCAACAAAACACAGAGCAGAATAGAACAAGAGTAGATGTGCAGCCCCTCACAGACGGTGATGTTGCAAAATTCAAAAGGCGACATGGCTCACAAACGTAGAGGGAGGCTGAAGGCGTCACACTTAAACTAAATCACAAAGCCTCTCAAATGAAGCTGCACAGCCTCTCTCGCCATTTAAATTAGGAAGATAATAGTGCTTCTAGCCAATTAAGGAACACCTGTGACAATGATAGCACCCACTGTCCTCATTACCGTTGCTTGCTAGCTACCTAATGTGTGTGTGTGTGTGTTCATGTGCGTGTGCGTGTGTGGCAGAGAAGAGGCGGGTAGAGGACATTAAAAGTACAAAATCTGATGGAAGGCAGGATCTCTCACACACACACACACACACACACACACACTAAGGTTGTCACAATACCAGAATTTTAATCTTTGATACTACTACTACTTTTTTTTTTATTAAAGAGATATTCAGCTGTGATCCAGCTGTGTGTGTAGATGAACAGTGTTTGGCTTTCCTCCGTGGCCACAGTGCACAGAATTCCCTATCTGGTCTGCCAAGATCCGCCGGTGTGTGCCCACACTGTACACGACCGTCCGCTCAAATTCGCCTGATGATGCTTTTCTTGGCAGACCTCCGTTCCATGTGCTGCGGCCACGGAGGGAAGCCACACAGAGTTCATCTATACACACGCTAAGATGACAGAGCTGGTTTAAAATTGGCAAAGTATCTCTTTAACAACCTGCACAAAGTGCTGGTACAGAAAAAGTCACTGAACACATACCAACACACAGTTGATTTTCTTCCCCGTTGTTTCATCTGTGCAGCCTTCAAACACATGGTATTGAAAAAGTATCAAATTAACGATACTTTTGACAACCTTAACACACACACAGACGCCAAACACACATGCACTCAGAAAAACCGCCGACATTACGTACACCTGCAGCCGTGCAGCGGCCTGTCCCTAATGTGAATTGGTCGTCCTCAGTCCCCCTGCCACTGTCAGTGTAGTCAGCAAAGAGCAGACAACTGCTTGATCTGGTTTGGAGCCCAAAAACACACGCATATACACACACACACACACAAACCAAAGCTGACAGGCTGCAGTAGAGGCACTCACACGTCAAGCCTATAAGATTGACCGTTTGTTTTATTTGGCACGCCTACAAGTATGAGCTCCCTCTGCCTCACACACGGACAGCCTGAGGGAAATGCATGTCATTTATCAGGGTGAAAGAATGACAGCAAGAGCTCTAATAGTAAATCATTGGCAGCATTATTGGACCTCCCCTCCCTCGCCAATATGGATTTGTGTTGGGAAGCTGGGGGAGCCTGTTATAAATCAGTCAATAACACACAGGAGTGTGTGCACACAAACTTCCACCCCCCCCCACACACACATCACTTAGTTGACACACACGCACCAACACATCAGAGATGAGAATTAATGTGGTGATAACCAGTCTGTGACAGCAGTTGAGTTTTTTTGTGTGTGGATCAACCGCAGTGTCAATTCTACTTCCTGTCCTCTGCAGTCGCATCATGAATCATGTTAAACAGAATATTCAGAAGTCGCGTCATTTTAACTTTGTCTTTTTATCTAAAAAATCCGTAATTCAGCTTTGTTTTTAGGTTGATTACAATGCTTTGAAATGTGAACCCGAGCCCAGTGAGTTGTGTTGCGGATCATGTTGAATCCAAACTAGAAAGCACAAAAATTAAGAGCTTAGGTGTCCTCTGGTTGCTTTTTTTGTGTGAACATGGACTGAATTGTAAAAAAAAACCCTCTCAATTCAATCAAAACACAGCTCTGTTATTGATACAGTTGGTAGCTGACAATACCAAAGCCAGCATGAGTGGAGAAAAATGAGCCAACAGACTAAAGCAGCTGTAGAAGAGAAAGGCACCACAGAGCTACATGGTGACATTATTTGACTCAAAATTCAAAATGCCCAGTGAGCTTCATGAACATACTTTTATTCTGCAAATTGAACTAAAGATGAAGCTAAACTGAAATAGATTTCAACATAAAAGTTAAAGGTCCCATATTATGCTCATTTTTAGGTTCATATACTTGTATTTTGGGTTTCTACTAGAACATGTTTACATGCTATGATCAAAAAACACATTATTTTTCTTATACCTGTATTCACCCTCTGTCTGAAACGCTCTGTTTTAGCGCCTGTCTCTTTTAGCCCCCCTCCCGAAAAATCCCAGTCTGCTCTGATTGGTCAGCGTTTCTGTGTCTTCTGCATCTGTGCTCTCTGCGTCTCTGCACGGTCATTGCAGCCAGAGAATGACTGTAACGTCAGCGTAGCAGCTCTTTCTACCATATTGTGACATCAGTGGTACGGAAGGCACAGTTTCTGAATAGAGGCTGTGTGCATCTCTCTGTGGATTGAGCATTTTGATACTTTCACATGATTTAAAAAGCACCTAGACCTGCCTTATAATAGAGAAGACATGGAAATCTCACTATTTACAATATGGCACCTTTTTAAATGGAACAATTTTGAGAAAAAAAAAGAAGAAAACTTGGGTCAAATGGGGAAATGAAAAGTGATGTCAGCAGGTTACAGTATCGTTGTAGAGCTTATATAATAAAGTACTATACTATTCTACTATAAAGTCCGCTCCTTAATAGAGCTATGTTTGCGGTGTTTAGTCAACGTCTAGCCTCTGCACCCTCTGTGCAGTGAGCCGTGATCCAATTTGTAGGTCCTAGCCTCCACTCGCTTCTCTCCAGCTCATTTACCATCCTGTCTGTCTTCCTGCCGCCCAATGTATTCATATTAATGCACCTGAAATGTAGCATGACCCAAACTCTAAAGGCTGTTAACATGATGCAAATAGTTTTGAGCCCCTTCTCAGTATTGTAAATTTATTGTATTGGCATCAGCATGTCACTCAACAGAGCACTCATGCTGACTTAAAGACACAAAGATGTGCTTGATATCCGCTTAAACTGTGCATGCACGAGGATGGTCTCCGCTGCTTGGCAAAAGCTAATGCTGTTAAAACAGATTAGACTGATGGGGCCACTGCTCCGGTGTAATCGACTGACAGCCACTCTTTAAAGATGATTTCTGACACATAGCTCAGTATCCTCTTCATCATAACAAGGGAGAGACAGAGTGACTGAGAGAGAGAATTATAGAAAACGAGGAAGATGTAGAGAGGTAGAAGAGCTGCAGAGAGAAATGGAAAGGGGCAGCAGAGTGGATAAGAAGATGAGATGATGGGTAGAAAATCAAGACAGATTAACAAACTGAAATGGAAATTAAAAATTCCAAAAGGAAGACTCGAGATTAAAGAAGAATCAAAGCTTTCATTCATTCCTCAGATCAAAAAATGAATTGCCGAAAGCTCTATATGTGACAATGTACACAGTAGAGCTGTGACTTCCATTCAAAACTCTAAAAAGAAGTTTGGCTGAAGGGATGGTTACTTACTTACTGTTGACACATTAGGGCACAAAATGGACAATACATTGTAATTCTATCAACAGTTCCCAAGATTAACAACTTTTTCTCTTGCTAAATGTTTTTGACTTTTTTGACCAGTCTGGCTTTAGTTCACTACCATTTGTACAGCATTTGCTTGTACTAACCTCTGTGCCGGAGAGCAGCTGCTATAAATGTCATATGAAGTAGAATTGTTTTGGTTATGTCCGTTATGAGCTCAATGAGTTGGGTGTTGATTCTCAGTGTTAACAGCACAGAGCATCAACACTCAACCAGGAAGCATTTGATTCTTTTTAAAAATAGAACTTAACCTTTTAACCCCAATGGACCCGGTACTGGGTCCACCCCCATGGCAGACTATTCAAATGTTATTTAAGCAATATCTCACGAGAGGGAGTGATGTGCCAAATATCATCACTGCTGTGATTCAGTCGTAGGCCAAAGATAATTACAGCAGTGATATTGCACAACATGACAACATTCTCCTGCACTCTAGCGTTAGCTTGCTAGCTTACTTTGTTTAGGTTTACACGTTACCACAGGCCACCTAAGTTACTTTGCATCATGTACATTTATCTGTATGTTTCCATTTATTGTGCAACCAGTGAAATAAGAGTGTTTACAGTCGCTTTGGTGACTTGTGATTCTGACAAGTTAACAGCTGATCAGATGTTACTTTGCTCTGTTGTTTCCTGCTCTCCAGACCACTCGCTCTTCTTAATGGACTGAATGTCGGTGTTTACATTATATGTTGTTAGCGTTAGCTTCATTTTTGCTCTTCTTTAATTTAGGTTAGGGCAGCTAACTGCATTAATGCAGCTCGTTATCACAGTCATTGATACTGCCTGAGTATATCTTTGTAAACTTTATCATGTTGTATTTTAGTGTATTTCAGATTTCCAAATACAGTTCTAGTCAATAGTAAGAGAAGACAGTCAGTTGCATCATTATCCATGGGGTCTTGGTTATAATGGTGATATTGCCTTTGCAATTTAAATTATATACTAGTTGAGTATGAAAGTCTTATTTTTTCCTTTATTGTATCTCCCTTTACTCTGGAAATAGAAATAGATTTTCTTACAATGGATTAATATTCCTTAGCTTCGTACCTACCAAAGGAAACCAGAAATATGCATATAAGCCCGATGGCTGAGGAGCTATTTCTGATTAATTTTGGGTATGTTATTTTAGGCACTTTTTTTCCGAGGGCTAGGGCTTATTAATGTATCTTTAAATTGCAACAGCCTGGTGATGTTTATACATATTTATTACTAATTTTAACTGCTGTATATTCACACATTATAATTACCTTTCATGGAATTCAGAAATGTGACAACCTGTGATTTCAGTGTGAACCAATGGAGTGTTATTTTCACCGAGCATATGGCTGTTAGGGGTAAATCTGCCCACTCGGCTGGTCTGTGATCCATAACAAATGTCTTGGCCAATCTGGCCATTATGCTGAGTCAGGATAACACCGCTGGAAGCAGGAGATGGATCTGACACCCATATGTCACCTACCTACTGAAATACATTGCAGTGTCTGGCTGTGGCTGCAGGTTAACGACCCATTTCCCTGCAGTGGATATTTTAACCCGTTTCAGGACACAAATTTAAACTACCAAATTTGACACGAGCACAGAACCCTGAATGTAACCGATGCATATACGGCATACAATTCTGTGGTATTGGTGATGCAATATTTCCTGTGTTTAAAGAGGCAACAGACAACTTTTCTGCTTTAAATGATCATTATGGAGTAAATGTTGACTGCACAGTATAATTGCTATAAACTAATGACACCATCAGTGTTTAGATTGGTTCCCTATAAGCCCTCGCTTTCACTGTCTGCCAACAATTTCCCGGGAAAGTGACACTTCGCTTTACGGCACAAGCTCTGGTACTTGAGAGGGTAGGTGTGTGAGTAGACTTCTCTTATTTCCAAAGTGATGGTGATCGTTTTTAGAAACAAGTGCAGTGTGTCCTGTGTGTTGTGGCTCTGAGGAGGATGTCTTTGCGACAGCAGTGCTAACAATAAGATGGTATTAACATCTGTTTAAGCAGACAACTCTTGATTTTATTAATTGAGCATAAACATAGATTGAACATAAGTATGCAGATGTTGGCGACGAGGCTGTGTCTCCAGTCGCTCCTTGTAAACATGAAAATATTTAGTAATAAATAAAGCCACCGAAAAAGAACAGGGAATGACCGAAGGAAGACCCCCCCCCCGAGGGATCTATGAGACAGAGTCCACAGGTGGATGCTGCGGTGGCGGTGGGAGCGTAAAACTTATTGAAGGCGATAGCAAGCAGTCAGAGGCAGCAGCAGCAGCGGCGGCGACACAGCAGGGCGAGACACGGAGCAGCAAACCCCAAATTGCTCCTGAACGCGTAGCCATCGGTGTGTGTGAGTGTGTGTGAATGTTTATATCCCCTGATGAGCATGCACCTTGCAGGGTAACCTCTGCCATCCTCCTGTATGAATGTGGTGTGAATGGGTGAATGGCTCGCAGTGTAAAGCGAGTGGTCGCAGAGACTAGAAAAGCGCTACATAAGTACAGTCCATTTACCATTCACCATTCGCATCATTTGTTTTGAGTACAAGTTAAATGTATTCATAGGGCCCATTATTACAAGCAAGTCTCAAAGATGAAAAAGAAAAAAAGATGTGCATCCAATCTGCCGCATAATGTTTGGAGCAGATAGTTTTGCAGGGCAGGGCCCAGATTACTTGGTTTGTCTTGTTTGTATGAAGCAAAGTGGCACTCGCACTGTTTAGCGCAGAGCGACTCCCAGAACTTGCCTCATTCTTCTTTGTTCCACCGTACTGTAAACCAATGAAGAGCAGCGTGATTTATAAGAGGATTTTGGAGGGCTCAGCTTCGCTCATTTAAGTCTTACTGTAGTTTTCAAACGCAATACATTGGATTTTGGAATTTCCCTAAAACATTTGGCATTAACATACTTTTGTCTTCAGTTCAGCTCTATTTAGTTTATCTTCTAATAATTACAATCTCATTTGTTGCAAATTCACCAGCAAATTGACACTGAGCTCTGATGTCTGCTGGTGACACTGCCTGCCACACTCTGACTGTAACTAAAGTGTGACATGCCATGAAGCTCTTAAACGTCTGAAGCCCATACATGCTGCCCTCTGACAGCCTGTCACAGACCGTGTTGATGCTGCTTGTTACTTTCTTAGGCGAAATATTCTAGGTGTCCTGCTCCAGCAACAACGGCTGATCCAGACAGTTATTCTGATTTAGTGTTTTCTTCCTCCTTTTGATCTCTTAAGGGTTATTCTGAGTAAAACACACAATGTGTGAAGACATAAATCCAGGCTGGTGTAATGTAGAAAGTGGCTGAAAAGAAAACAATGATGCAGACTTGATAATAAACAATGGACATCAACAGCAAGGCAGCGATTAGGCTATTTTGAGCTGTCTTGTAAAGTTTATCCAAACCCATTTTGAACTTGCAATAACAGTGTTCATCATGCTCGGAAGTCCATTTACGTTGACATATTAAAATATTACTATGGCACTAAGCTAGACATACAGTTTAAGGTTTACCTGGCAAGGTAAAGTTGCCAAGTGGGAATTATGTTCTTCCACGTAATGCGAGAGTCACATTTATCACATTTTAGCAGGCTTTTTTTTATAGTGCTGTCACAAAGCCAGCCATCTTATTCAGCGGTGGCTCCCCTGTCACTGACTGCTTTATACATTTTACTCTCTTATTGAATATATTGATAGTCTGAGTATCAAAGTAATGTATTGTTTTGATCACTCAGCAATAGGTGTCAAAAGCAGTTTGTCTCGGGTCACTGGATGAAGCATTGCCTGACATAGCTGACGAGACTGGGAGGGCGTGTGCGTGTGCGTGCGTGTGCGTGTGTGTGTGTGTGTGTGTGTGTGTGTGTGTGTGTGTGCGTGTGTGTGTGTTGTTTGTGCATGGAGTGTGTAGCCTAAGTAGTGTTCTCAAGGGATTCCTGCCCTGAAGGAATTCTAATGCTCATATCAGCTCATATGCTGAATGTTCTTGCTGATTT
>JAOVVB010225578.1:0-10485 GCA_028570985.1 Heterobranchus longifilis
TCTTGATGTGTTTTCTGAAATGTACAGAAGTGTACAGTATTCACTTGAGAAAAAAAAAATCTGCCCTGTTTTTCTGAATTAATGACATACGTTTTCAGTAAACTAAAATAAAAATTCTGCTTGCACATCTGGGCACTTTTTTTTCTCTCAAGTGAATGCAATATGCTTCCATAGCAATGCACTTTAAAGTGCAAATTAGAAAACATCAAATTATTCAAAGTGTCATACACAATATACTGAGTCATCAGTATATTGTGTATCTTGTAAAGGGTCCTTGGCTGTAAAAAAAAAAAAAATAAATAAAATAAAAATTGAGAACCTCTGGTTTAAAGGACCCTGATCATACTAGATAAGATGAAACTTTCAGGGACCTCATAGATCCTGAAACTATACTATTGTAGAGGACTGTGTGTGTGTGTGTGTGTGTGCGTGTACCTTGTCAGCAGCCTCCTGGCTGTCTTTGCGGTGCTTACTAATGTTGTGTTCCAGCTCCTTGATCTTCAGCTGGACTTCGTTGTTCTGCTCTCTTATCTTATCGGCCTCTGTGCTCTTACCCTGGAACATTCAATTATCAACAATTATCAAACGAATACTAGACAATTAAGAAAGTGAAATCGACAAATCTAAGAGAAAAGTCAATCTGTCACAAGAAGAGAGTTAAACAATCAACAACTTACTATGTTCTAAGAAACTACTCTAAAGCTTCTCAAATAGGAGTGGAAAACCAAAGCATTAAAGGCAAAAATTGTAATCACCCTGAGCTCGCTGTCCTGAGCCTTGATCACTTCCTTCTGTTGGGCCAGCTCCTCCTGGGCTTTACGCACGGCCTCCTGCACAGCAAGAGAGAGAAGGAGGTGTTTATAATCACGTTGACCGCAGCGTGGCCATGACAGTTCTTTATGTACACCTCAAAGATGATGCAAATACCTTGTTCTGTGACACAGTGCAAGCCATGCTGTCTATCTGCTCCTGGATGGCCTTCATGGCTTCATCTACAGCCTGAATCTGCTGCTCATAACCAGCCTGCTCCCTCCGCAGCTCCTCCAGCTCCAGCGCCACGGCGTCGGACTCCTGCGCACATGAGCAAGAAAAAAAAAAAAAACACGATTTGATCGAGTCACCAGAAGCATCAGCAGACTGACTGTGTATGACTGGGTGTGTGTGGTCGGTGTACCTGCTGCTTCTGCTTCAGCTTCTTATTGAAGGCATCGGCTTTGGCCTTGGCTGCATTGAGTTTCTGCTGGGCGGCTTTCAGCTCCTTCTCCCTCTCTGCCTCCGCATTCTTCATCTTGTTCTCCAGCACCTTGTACTTTTCTTCAGCCCGTTTCTGCACATCCTTGGTGACACGCAAAGTCTCCTCACTCTCCTCTGGATAAGCAAACACACCAAAAAGATTAAATCAAGACCAATGCATTGTACATATGTAGGCCCTGGTGGAATCGCAAATCTATTTGTACAAGATCTATTTGTACAGTGCGCACAAACTGCCTTGTTGAAATCAGTTCTTTTAAATTGTGTGTTTGTTCTGCATTCTGACCGATGGCCTTGCGCAGCCTCTCCAGCTCCTCTTGCTGCTGGTGGAAGGAGCTCTGCTGCAGCTTGGCCTGCAGAATCTGTTCCTCCTCCACCTTCAGCTCGTACTGCTGCTTCAGCTGACGGTACCTGGAGGGAGAAAATGCAGTGAATGAAGAAGAAAACGTCAGGGATAAGGTGAGAAAAAAAAGAGACACACAACCCCCACAAAATGAATCGTTCCACTGTCAGAATTTGATCCGTTTGGTTTGAAAACATTTCGAAAGTTTAGAAGAGCAGCGCGATTTAATCCCCATTCAAGTAAGCCGGCTCGATCGGCGGAAGTCTCTAGTGCGCCTGCTCTATGGGCCCCAGAACGCAGAAGTAGCGCTGTTCATCCAGGGATAATTCGAGGCAGCAGTTGAGCTTTTTTGGCTTCATGCACCACTGAGCAGCTTTCACAGCAATGAACGGAGCTCCGCCTCGACCGCAGCATCCAGGTTTTATTATACATCCATGATCATGATCAGCATTAGCGTTTAAACTACAAAACATATGTGGTCAAATGCATCCTCCTCAGCAAGTGGTTTGAGCGATCGGATCACAATGCATCTTGGCGGTCGTCGCTGTAGACTTGTGATCGATCGGCCAAGATGCATTTTAAAACCAAGTATAAACAGGGTCTAAATGACCTCAAACATAGTTTGGCATTTCTGTATCTACTTATCTGCTGATAAATGTACCTATACAGATATATCTCAGCCGGGCCGATTTATTATTATTATTATTTGACTAGCTCTAATCAGAACAATTTAAACTCATGCAGGTATTTTGTGTCTGCATACTTCTCTGCGGTTCCTTTAAGGCTGGCCAGCTGTCGGTCAGTATCCTGCAGCTGGGCCTCCTGCTCATTCAAGTTGTCCCGAACCTCCTTCAGTTCCTGCAGGCTCGACAGAACTGATGCTGACTGGGAGCGAGCGCCTAGAAGAGAAAAAGCAGCAGTCCACTGTAAAGTCCATTGCGCTGTATGACTAGCAGGAGTTTTTAAATATTTGTGTAAAAAAAAAAAAGTAGGTCAAAACTGTTATTCAAGGTACAATGTTCAGTTCTAAGAAATAAAGAAAACATTTGGATATACAGGATAACACGCTGTGTTTCAAGGCTTACATACTGCAGATGACATATACACAATCTAACACATGAATCCTGCTTGTTCTCACCTCCGCTCAGAGTTCCCTGTGGGTCAAAGATGTCCCCTCCAAGAGTGACAGTCTTGGTCATCACCTGCTTATCAAAAGCCACTTTTTTGGCATTGTCCAGGGTGTCGCACACCAGTGTGGAGCCAAAGACGTACTCCATGGCCTTACGCAGGTCAGATTCATAACCCACCAGGGACAGAGCTGTGTGGACGTTGTCCTCTCCGACCTGACGGACAGAGACGAGTGCGGTCAGGGTGAGAGGAAGAGTGTGTCATGTTTCAAGAGCAGACAGAACGACGATTCAATTATCAAACCCGGGAAAGTATTTAGCTCTCTCTCACCAGGCTCTTGGCGGCGTTCACCACTCTGTCATTGAGTGTCTTGGCGGAGATCTTGTTCAGGGGAATGATGGTGTACCTCCGCTGCAGCTCTCCCTTCTCCAGCAGTTTTTTACCGGTCACCTGGCGAAGACAAAACTCACATCATCACCAACTCTGGTTACACTGCCCCACTGGTCTGCACGTGAAATAACATAAACACCTAAACACGACCGCACTAAAAATAACGTGCACACCTACCTCTGTGTCAACCACAATATTATAGAGACGTCCTCCTGCAACAACTTCTAGTCCTGTCGCGTAGGAGACGTCCCGGACTGTGATCAGGTTCGCTAGCAGCCCCTTCACTTTGCTACGGTCCCATCCTCGCTCCGGGTCCCTGTGAGACAGCAGGAAACACATGATATACTTGACAATTGTTGAATGCTGAAACTCTTCTCAGGGCCCAAGAGACAGTAGAAAAAACAATACAGCACTTTTAGAGCTTTTAGAGTTCCTCTTTGTGTTCTACTGCAATAAAATAAGCAGTGAATCATTCATCACATTACTAATTATTCTGAAGGATTTTCCAAAACAACAAGTGTTATCATTGTATAAAAATGTAATATAGGAATTTGTATTAAACCATCATAGTTGAGTTTGTCAGTATCAGTATGTCAGTGCTAATTCCCATCTAGTTATCCAAAATGTTTTTGGAAATTCCCAGCTGGGAATCTGAGAATTAATTATGATTAGTTAGCTGGAATAATTGAAAACACCTGTGTGGGTGTGCAGGGCCTTTACATTCAGAAAAGATTCAAATTATTTTGCCCTGAAATGAGTTATTAACAGGGGCAAACAAACACAAGTAGGAAAGAACATCTAGATTCAAAACATACTGTACAGTTAAATCCTTACTTGTAGTCAAAGCGCAAGTTTGGGAATCGAGACACAAGACGCTCGTATGTCTCTTTAAGTTTAGCGACCTCTCTGGACAGCTGTCTTCTTTTGTCCAGCAGATTCTCCTCCTTCCCATCTGCACAGACAGACATGTATACACAGACCCTAAACGTTAATACAAAATGTAAAAAAATAAGAAACGGCAGCTGCCATGAGTACCAGAGGCTGCACTGCTCTGCACACACACGGTACCTTGATAGTTGAGCTTATCTAGCTCCGCCTGCAGTTTCTCCCTGCTGCTTTTGACAGCCTGCAGGCTGTCCTGGTCCTTCTTGTAGCCACTGTCCATCTTTTTCACCTCTGCCTGTTTGGTCTTCAGCTCAGCCTGGGCGTGCTTCAGAGTCATCTGGGCCTGGACAGAAAGGACGACAGAGACAAGATAGATGAACAATCTTTGAAATCGACAGGAAAGAAATCTAGTATTTTCTCAGCATGGAACAATTTTAGAAACAGCAGGCCTGTGATGTATATTCATGCTACTGTGCATGCATTTTTGTACTGAAAACTTGCTATTAGATATAAACTTGGCAACCTGAAAAACCCAACCTGAAACATCACATCCCTGGCAGATTATGTTTAAGACCTTTCCTCACCTGCTTGGCCTCCGTATCTGCCTTGCTCATGTCATTCTTGCAGGCCATCATCTGCCCGGCCAGTGTGGCCTCCTCTCCGTCCTCGTTGGTAGAAAGGCCTGCTGACACCGCCCTAAAATGCTGCTCAGCTGCCTCGAGGGCTGCGCTGTCCTTCTGTCCCTCCTCCTGTAGAGCCTGAAGCTGCTCCGTCAGCTTAGAAACCTCCTTTTCTTTTACCACGAGCATTTTCTTGTCCTAAGGATGAAGGAAAACACCCGCTGATCAAGAATTCGGTTGTGCAGATATCCCTCATTGTATGCGACTGTACTTTGCTAAAACATTTTTGTATTGACCATAGATTAAACAAGTCATATAGGCACATATTAGCTAAATGTATTGTCCTGTTACCTCCTCCATACTCTTGACGAGCTCATTCCTCTTCTTGGTTTCATCTTTGACATTCTGTTTTTTAAGGTCAAGTGCACTCTGAGCTTTGGCGTCCACACGCTGCACGTCAGCTAGAGTCCCTTCCAGGGATTTTAATACTCCATTCACCTCCTACAGATGAGCAGATAAACATCAAAGACAAAGCAATATGACTCGAGGGTCATTTTTCTTGTTGTGGTTTCATAAATACATGCAAGACATTGAATTTTGATGGGCTGCAGATCATTTTGAATACTTCTTTCAAAATGTCTTTTGAAGCCAAGAAGGTCATCCAGGGGTAAAAAGTCAACTTATGAAGAATGCGGAAAATCAAGTCTTCCAGTGAAGTGTACCTGGTCTTTTTTCTTCTGCAGCTCCTGAATCTGGGCCGACAGCTCCTGGACTTTGTTCTCATTCTCAGCCATGGTTGCTTGCATCGTTGTGATGTTATCCTGCATCACCTTCAGATTATCTGCAGACTTCAGCTTGGTTTCCTCTGCACACACAAACAGCCAGGCCACGTACAGCCGGGACAAGTGCTGGATCTCACGCATCAGCTTCTGGTACTCCAAGTACGATGATCGTTCCTGCAGAGGGAGGAAGGTTTAGAAAAAATGGAAATAATGACTGAGGTAACACAGAAAATGCATCACTCTTGCTATCATATGTCACAGGAGGACATCTTTAAGTTTAGATTTTGCCGTGAACCTACCTCTTGAAGTTTATGCATGGTTGGAGTAATTTCCTCATCCAAAATCTTAAAGAGTAAACAAAAATAAACAGATATTTCAACATTAGTTGTAATTGTATTTGTGGCAGCCGCCACTCGAGAATGAACAGAGATAAATTAGTTGGATATCTAACATACTGTCTGAATCTCCTTCAGCTTGGCCTCCTTCTTCTCAATGGTTTTCTGAGCGCTAATCTTTTTACATTCATACATCCTGGTTCCCGCTGCCTCCTCAATCATGGCAAGGATCTGAAAGAAAAGAGGAGGTCATTGGAAGACTTGAAAAAGGCAGGACAATTGTATGAAATAGTACTGATGGTGGACAATGTGTATATGCTTTACCTCTGGTGGCTTCATGTTTAGAACTTTGGTGATCCTCCCCTAAAATATTGGAAACACCACATGGTATAAAATACTGTATAAGGCTACAAACACAACCACTGCTGCACAGACACAAGACTGACCTGCATGATGAGAAAATGTGGGTTGTTGACATTGAGGCCAACAGAGCAGAACAAGTCCTGCACCCTAGTGTTGTTGGCATTGACTCCATTGATGAGGTACTTGTTCCTGCCACCAATTACCACCTTAAAGAAAGAAGTCGTTTTTTAGTATTAGCATTGCACACAATAACCTTGTAAACCAACTATTTATTTTGCCAACCTGTCTGGTGACGGTGATCTCATCGTGGGTTTCAAAACCCAGAGGACTCTGGCTTTTGTTGGAGTTGTCAAAGGTAATAGACACAGTGGCCTTGGTGATACCACCCTGTCCGTTTTTGTAAACCAAGTCCTGGAGGTTGGAGGCTCGCACCTGTCAAGTGAAAATGAGACAAAGATAGAACTTAGAAATGTTGTGTTGTGTTGAGTGTTCAGGGGGGACACTACGTGTAAAAGGGGGTTATGTAACTAATAGATATCACCATGAATCTTCCCCAGTTAATTACTTAGGCTACATTAAGACAATTATTTTTTGTATTAGACGTTTTCTGGAATGTTAGGTGGAAGTATGCAAATAAGGCATTATCTAATGCTAACGTTTGGTGAATGTAGGTGAAATCTACAGACGCAAATAGACAAAGTGCAGCAAAAATAAACGTTAAATGTGTATTTTGGATGTTTTCTTTCTGAAAGAAGACAAAACAGCCCACAATCTCAAAATTGACCAGTGCATGAAAAAAACGATGTTTTTGCTTGCAGTGCTTCGTCTTAAATTGCTTCTAGCTAATTTTGCTTAACGTTACTGTTTTGCTAGTTAATGATAGAAAAGTAGTAATCATACCAAAGTCTCCAAGATGATTAATTTGGGGTCAACAACTAGGTCACTTCTAGCATAAAGCTCAACGACTTTATAGCCAACAACACACTTACATGGCTGAGATTGGAAATGCCCAAAAGGAAACATATCGAGTCCAAAATATTGGACTTGCCGCTGCCGTTCAGTCCTGTGATGGCGTTGAACAGCGGGTCAAAGCCGTTGATCTCCGTCCTCTGTGCGTAGGATTTGAATCCTTCAATAATAATAGACTTGATGTGCATCTTTAGCCTGTCCTCTCTCCGCAGATTCCGGAGGCAAGATTTGCTGTGTTTGAATACTAAATCGATAACTTAAAAGTTCACGCACTAAATTACAGCCCGGTGTTTACAACCGACAACCGGAAAACTCGTTCTTCTCTCTTCTAACTTGAATTTTGGCGGCAGGTCCGTCCTCTCTGTGCCGGGTACGGGACGAAGAAATGTGGCGTTATCTTAACACGATGTGTGCACATATTCAATCTATGTATCAATATATAAATAAATATGATTTACTCGGATGGGTAATATGCAAAAATACCGTTTCATATATATTTATATTTATGTTTATTTTCGTCAGGCACATTTTAGGGCTACTAAATACTCATTGTCGCCTGTAGCACTTTTTGGCGCCACCTGTAGGTAGAAAGCTTGAACTACAGGTGGATAGATTTAGGAAGGATATAGGAAACTGTTTATCTATTTTAATGTTAATAGCATGTAGCATTTCAACTAATATTGTTATTTATACTATTGTTGCACACAAATCATAGATTCCAGGGCCATTTTTCATTATTATTATTATTATTTACACTGTTAGTCCTCTAAAAATGTGACTCTTAGAAAACAGGGGAGAAAACAGGATAAACAGGAAGGCAATCCAGAATACCAAAATATAAGAAAAATAATAACAAGGAAGGACTTTAAAAATAAAAATAAATCCTTTATTGTAGAGTCATTATGTTTCGACCATTGTCTTCGTCAGGGCTTTTGACGATCCAATATGTCGATTCTAATATATGTTGGAATCAGCCTATAAAATATACACCAAATATTAATATATTTATAGAATGTTAACTCCCCTCAGGCTGTTAAAAATCTAAGTCCCTCCCCCCTCCTCAGATAAATATTGGGGCCCAGACTGAAGGCACCACAGACAAGCTCCTATAGGAATAATCAAAAGATATTGTATAAAGAGAATTACTAAATTGATACCACATTTGATGATTCAAGAAGGCAGAGAGAGCCAAGAAATGTGTAGTTGTTTTATTTGTTCTCCGTTTGAAATTCACATTTTTACCATAGTGCACAGAATAGACTACTTTCAGGAATAAGTAATTAAAAGATCACAAAAGTAGATTATACAGTACAGTTAACAAATGCCAAGCTGCTTGAAACTTGCATTTGCAACAAAGATACATTCAGCAGAGTATTAATGCAAAAGATATTTCATGGTGAATAAGCCCTTTTAGTAACAGAAGCCACAAGACACTCACTACACACCTATTCAACACAAATTATACAGTACACCTGTCTTACACACACACACACACACACACACACACACACACACACTGTGTCATTCCATTATGCATCCAGAGGCACGGGACACATGGACAGGCACACCAAATTGAATGCATAGAAGCATATCTGTGTTAGAACGACACAGTCTCCTCTATTAGAGTAAAAGGAGGTGGGCTTGATGTAGGCCCAGTCAAAGTTCCGCAGGTTCAGAGACCTCTGACAGTGCTGGTCGCTGAGAGCAACCAGGGCACGCACAAATGCGTATTTGGCTGAGCAGCTGACGGCCGTCACTGTGCGCACCTTGTCAAAGTGCAGCAGGAAACAGGGGTCATCCTGGAGCCACAGACATATAATAAGATAGTGTTACTTATAAAAAAAATAAAAATAGTACATGTACTAAGACAACAAAATGCAGCGTAGCATCTAATGAAGTGCAAAAAAGCAGTAAAGTGCAATAACTAATGTACATAAATGACAGAATAGAATGTGGAATTAACAGTAAGGGGTATGAATAGAAAGATATATACATAGAACATAGTAGGCTAATATAAAAATAGTGCAGAAAGTGTAAGTACAAGTTGTGCTAATAGTAAACATTATATACAGAATAACAGCTGGAGGTATGATATGAATAGACACTATATCCGATCTGGTACGGACAGTGCAGTGGTATAAATATAAATACTTTATGGGTCAGTATGTACATATGAGCTGTAGTATAAATGTATAGGTATGTGAGAGTGTACTGTATAGTGCAGTAAGTAAGTGAATGTGTATTTGGTTGTTACAAGTATCTACTACAACTGTTTCACATTCTAACAATGGCTTTCTGAGGCATCTCAATGATTGACAGCCAGCCGAGAAAACTCTGTTGTTTGACCGATGAAATATGGTTGAAAGCTGCAGATAAAATTATATGACCTTGAGTTAAGATTTTCTTTTTTTGTCAAGCCCAGATTTCTACATTATTAAAACAAATAATATGTGCACAACAAATAGATATATTTGTGTTGCAACTCTCTTTTTTTCCTTATGCATTTGTTTTTTTTTAAATTTTTTAAAATTTAGGATCCCAAAGAGAGACAGTTGATATATATATTTCTTTTTTGGTCACACAAAACAAGCAGCACGGAGCACTGAAAAAATAATGACACAAATTTCAATGTGAATTTATAGTTTGAGATAAATGACATTGTTTCAAAGCTTTCATAATTATAAAGAGTAAAAGTGTGATTAGGAAACATTATATTTTAATAATATATTATATATGCCAATCATCTTTTCTATAGGAAACTATAGGAAATAATGCAATAATGCAATGCACTGGAAATTGCAATAAAATGTGATTAATTACCACATCAGGGTCCCGTCCGTCAACAAGAGTCAGGTCTTTCAGGTACCAGACCTCCGCCCTCCTGTAGCACTCCTGTATGCAGGAGCGTTTGGTGTGGGACTTTTTGGATCCAGACTTTAGGGTCGGCTGAGACACCTGACATCGAACTATACATAACTGCACCACTTTGTTTTTTGAAACTGCAGAAAAGGGGAAATAACAAAAGTAAATACATAGCAAATAACATACACTGCAGCACCAGACATTTCATCTGCAGTAAAAGTAAAACCTAAAAAACTTTTCAGGCCTCATTACAGCCCGTTTCATACAATAGTGCAAGGACACATTCAGCACATTTCCCTACAGATTCTCTACAGCAGTGGTTCTCAAAGTGGGGTCCGGGGACCCCCAGGGGTCCTTAAGGCGGCTCCAGGGGATCCTCAGCAAAAAGGAGAATAATGTATTGTTACTATAATTCCATCCATGTAACACAATGACAGAATGTATGACTATTTTTGTCATGGGGTTTCATACTTTGCACATTTTGCACACCGGAGTTCTCAGCTCATAGCACGATGCATTACATTAATGCAATCTTATCTTATCTTATTTTTTATTTT
>JAOVVB010225588.1:0-10484 GCA_028570985.1 Heterobranchus longifilis
AGAGCCAATACTGCCAACATTAGTTAAAAACAAATTAGTACAAAACTAACACAGTAAGATAGTGAATAGCTTGAGAATGTGAACTTAAGAACATCGCAGCATGACATTCTTTATAACTAGCAGCTTGTTTGTTTGTCATACAGAAATTACAGCATAGTTACAGTAGAACAAACTTTATGGAACAAAACTTGGCACAATATGAGTGGGACAATTTAATATTTAATATAATTTACTTAAGTAATATGGCCTACTATGACTGTCATAGGCTGTGAAATAATCGGGCACAGGGTTGGTCTAAGGCTGGTCAGAAGTCAGGATGAATAAACTGGTAGAGGAGACATTGAGCATTTATGTAAAGGTCAGTCCAGCCTCATTGTAGACTTTCTCGATGGCATTGACATAAGCTGCTGTCCTGAGGTCCAATCCCAGGTTGTATTTGTTGGCTGTACGCATACTTTGCAACAAAAGACAGAAATATATAAATATCCTTCTTAAATAATAATAATAATAATAATAATAATAATAATAATAATAATAAAGTATTAATTGAATAACTACTACAGTAGGAATGCACTGCTTAGTTAGAAGGATAAGAAAGCCTGGGTAATCAGTGTAGACAGGTTGGTCTACTGATTACTCATAAAGCAATCTCAACATCAGGGACATCCCAATTCCCTGGAGGTGTTTATACACACTATAGTGATCAATCAACAGAGAAAACATTTTCATAATTATCATTTTCTAAGCACGCTATAAACATTACTGTATCTAAGCTGTTACTGTAATCTCATATTAGGAGACTGGCTAGCTTCCAGAATTCATTTGACATCCAGCAGCTTTTCCCAGACGGCCAAGCAATACGTTAATCTACATGGTCTTTCCTTATATATTTCTTTTAATCAAACTGCACTTATACCTCTTTGTTTAACTCTAAGTAAGCTCTATTAGCTCTATTTTTACATGCTTATCCATAAACATTCACTAAATTAGAATGTTGTAGCAGCAAAGAATGCATGTCCCAGATTAAAAAATTCAGTAACCCCTTGATCTTTGTTAGGGTTCTGCATCTAGAGCCCTCACCAGGAACACCAGGTTTGAGACAGGAATAAATCCTGAACTCAACACCAATCCACCTTAGTGCACCATGCAAATACAGTTTACACACTCACTCACGCTCAGAAGCATTTCTATATATATGTAAGGAAACAGGAAAACCAAGAGAAACTCAGAGAAAACATGCACAGCAACTCAACACATGCAGTACCCCTGGTCCCTGGTTGACCCAGGAGCTTTAAGGCTTTTAAGGTTGGGATAGGTGTAGAATAGTGTTACTTGGTTGCATAAAAAAAAAATAGTCAGTGGAAAATCTTCATAAGGAGAGTAATACATGTGTGTGTCCTCAGGCGGACTTCTGCCAGGGCGGGTGGATGGTGGGTGTAGATGGTGGCTAGGTAAATTCCTCAAAAATAACTAGAGCATTTATTATTTAACACAACCACAAACTGTTTGAATAATTTACTGCATGAGTATAAGGCTAATAAATCTCTTTCAAACAGGGTTATTAGCCCTGAAGTCAGAAACAACACCCTTTCGTTTCCTTCGACACTCGACAGTTTCCTCCTCATCACTCCTGTCCTCTCATCCCAGCAGCACTTCACATGGCTCTGAGAGTTTTTTTTTGTGACGGTACAAAAAAACAAACAAACCGGAATATGTCTTTCATAGGCTCCCATTTGCATAGTGTAATGCTCTCATTCCGTCAAAGCTCCAGTGTTGGTGTTGTCACCCTGAATCTAGTTACAGATTTCACACACGAGCAATGTTACTTTAAATGTCAAATATGAAGAAGAGCTCATGCTTGGCTATGTGTAGTTTTGTGAACATTTTTTGACTCCCAAAATGTGATTTAACATTCATCTAGGCAGTCGAATTTAAAGACACTACAATTTACAGTGTCATATCTTTCCTACGAGCAGATTAAACAAGTAAGGTCAGTGATCTGAACCTGTAGGAAAATTATCACGTGTTTAAAGGACGGGTGACATTTTGACATTTTGCAAGACATCCATTCGAGCATGTAATAATCAGTGTTTATTATATTAACATTACTGTTGCGTCCTTGTAGTTATTTTGTATTTAAGATGCTGTATAAGGTGTGTATACTCAGATACATTACATTCCTTTAGCTCGGACTGAAGGACAGGATTCGTGTGTGCTTGATCACCAATACATAGATCACCAACACTCAAAAAAATAGCACTTTGGTTGAGCATGATTCAAGCGTGGACAGTGGTTCCACATGATTACACCACATTATCTTAACCACATTGGGTGATGTTAAACCAACTTGAAATATTTGTGTTTATTTAACATGAACAGCTAACTTTGATCGAACATTATTTAAATATTTCTATTTAACTTGAATTTTTTATTTGTTGAATGCTATTAAAAATGTATTCCTTGATGTTAATCCTATAAGTTTACATCGATTTCAATGAATCCCATTTAGTCATGTTACTACAACTAGATGTTATACCATAATGAATAGCAGCCCTATTTTCCCATGCTTTAGTGACCCTTAAAGACAACTCCAGAGGCAGTAAATACAGTATGTAATACATCCTTTTTATTACGGAACAACTTATAACAGGTGCCATACTTTCATAAAACACTAACAATCTAATTCAGACACTCAAAAAAAATTAAATGTTGGGTTTAATTTTTTCTTGTCAACAAGTTCCACACAGATGACATCAGTAAACTTAACTAACATTTGTAATTGCCTTTATTCACAACAACATAACTGTCACAAGCATTTTAATAACAATTGGCACTGTTTGAAATGCAGCACAGAAATCAAGAAATTGAGAATATTATGGTCCAACAATACAAAAGACATACTGTATACGTACAATATGCAACATATTCTATTTTTCTTTAGTTTTTCTTTTCCAACTTTACTGTAAACTTTAACACATTTAAAGAGGGGGAAAAATCTTAAAGTTAAAGTTGGTTATCTTCAACCTTTCTTTTAACCGTATTCTGGACATGTTTTATATAAGAAAAAAAAATCATGTCACCCACAAAAATTGTATCTTTTCCCACGCCCCTGCTTCCGCCCCGTCTACGCACCTGTTTCTCATCTCCTTCACTGATTATTCCAGTGATTTAAGCATGCGCTGCGCGATGCTCAGATCGCTGGATTATTGTGTGTTTCGTACCTCGTTTTTCTCGCGTTTGTTTTCTCTTCCGAATTCACGTTGCCAAGTACGCTTTGTTTCTCGTTTTCGCTTTCTTGCCTCGGATTTGTTTGCCTCGCTCTTTGATCTCCCGGTTTTGACCTCGCGCTTTCTCTACTGGTTTTTGGCTTCTCGTCTACGTTTTTTGGATTAAACGCCCGGCACTTTGATCTTCCGGTTCTCGAATCTCCGCTCTCCCTTTTGACTACGCCTCCCGCGTTTCATTTTTGCTCTGACGCTTCGCCGCCTGACTTTTGGTTTCGACTCCACTTCCGCCATCCAACCACGCTTTCATTTAACTTTGCTGTTATTCATCTGCACTTGGATTCACCTCGTTCCGCTCCACCCCGTGACAGAATAATCCAGCCATCGATATGGATCCAGTAGATGTTGACCGCATGAAATCGGCACTGGAGAGTCAAGGCGCACTTCTCAAAGTTCACCAGCAGGAGCTGCTCAACATCAAGCAATACCTTGCTGACGTCACAACCCAGCTCCAACGGTTCCAACTCTCTCCAACTTTAAGCAGGGACTCCCACATACAACATGAACCATGTCTACCCGCCCCTCCCACCTATGAAGGAGATCCAGGCACCTGCCGATCCTTCCTCTCTCAGTGCTCATTGATTTTTGAGCTACAGAACTCCACCTTCACTTCAGAATGCTCTAAGGTGGCATATGTTATCACGCTCCTTTCAGGGAGAGCCAGAGAGTGGAGCACGGCACTCTGGGAGGCCCATGCCCCTTGCTGCTCAAAATTTGAGTATTTTTCTCAGGAAATGAGGAGGGTATTTGATCGCTCATGTTTTGGCAGAGAAGCAGGATGCAAGCTATTGAATCTCCGCCAAGGCTCCCGCTCGGCCTACGACTACGCCATTGAGTTCTGGACACTGGCTCTCTCAAATGGATGGAACGAACGAGCGCTGAGCGACAGGTTCTTTGAGGGTCTGTCAGAAGCACTTAAAGACCGACTAGCCTCCTAGGAACTCCCCTCCTCACTCCAGGAGCTCATGGATCTGGCGGGCCGTGTGTATTCACGTCTTCATCTTCGCACTTCAGTGTCACCACACAAAGTCAATCCAAGACCATGAGCCCACGAACAGAAGGAGACTAAATATCACGACCTCCAGATGGTGTTTAGCAAATCTCGCGCCATTCCCCCCCCCCACGGACCTTATGATTGCGCCATAGATCTGCTTTCGGGCACCACTCCTCCCAGAGGCCGCCTTTATTCTTTGTCGCCCAAGGAACGCGAGGCCATGGACCACTATATCACGGAGTCCCTCGCGGCAGTGATTATTCGTCCATACTCCTCCCCCGCAGGGGCTGGGTTCTTCTTCGTGGGCAAAAAAGACGGGTTCCTCCGTCCCTGCATTGATTATAGGGGCCTAAACGAGATCACGATTCAGAACCGGTACCCCCTTCCAGGCTATTCACCAAACTGGATCTATGCAACGCATACCACCTTATACGTATTCGAGAAGGTGATGAATGGAAAATGGCCTTCAACACCCTAACGGGTCACTATGAGTATCTAGTGGTCCCGTTTGGCCTAACTAACGCTCCAGCAGTCTTCCAGGCCCTAATCAATGACGTCCTCAGGGATTTCCTAAACTTGTTCGTGTTTGTCTACCTGGATGATATCTTGATTTTTTCCCGAGATCTGGAGGAACATCCATGCCACGTGCGACAGGTACTGCAAAGACTCTTGGAGAACAACTTGTTCGTCAAAGCTGAAAAATGCAAGTTCCACACCTCATCAACCACGTTTCTCGGGTTCGTCATAGGCCCTTTAGGCATCCAGATGGAGCCCGCCAAGCTCCAAGCGGTTACAGACTGGCCCACGCCCACCTCACAACGGGAACTTCAAAGGTTCCTAGGATTTGCAAACTTTTACCGCCGCTTCATCCGCGGCTACAGCTCCATCACCGCTCCCTTAACAACCCTGACCTCTCCCAAGACACCGTTTTGTTGGAATCAGGAAACCAAGAAAGCATTCTTGGAGCTCAAGAGACGGTTCACGTCAGCCCCTATCCTCATCACGCCTGACCCATCACGTCAATTTGTCGTCAAAGTTGATGCTTCCAGCACTGGGGTAGGAGGTGTACTATCCCAGAGGTCCGCACATGACAATAAGCTGTATCCCTGTTCCTTCTTTTCACACCGCTTAACCCCTGCCAAGGGAAACTATGGCATCGGTGACCGAGAGCTCCTAGCCATCAAGCTGGCCCTGGAGGAATGGAGACTTTGGTTAGAGGGATCGGAGGTCCCGTTCCTGGTTTGGACCGACCACAAGAACCTTAAGTACCTACGAGGTGCCAAGAGGCTCAACTCCCGCCAGGCACAGTGGTTGCTTTTCTACACTAGGTTTAACTTCACCCTCTCCTATCGCCCAGGTTCCAAGAACTCAAAACCTGATGCCCTTTCCAGACAGTTTTCGTCTACCTAAGGCCCCACTGCCTGTGACACTATCCTCCCTTCCTCCTGCTTGCTTGCAGCCGCCGAGTTGGACATAGAAACCAAGGTCAAACAGGCCCTGTCCCACGAACCAGGGTCCAGTAACGTTCCCACAAATCGCCTCTTTGTACCCCGTACCCTATGATCTCAGGTTCTGCAATGGGGGCATAGCTCCAAGCTCTCCTGCCATCCTGGTGCTATGCGCACCCTGTCTCAAGTCCAACAGCGTTTTTGGTGGCCAACGTTGAAGGAGGATGTTTCCAGATTTGTGGCAGCATGTGATGTCTGTTTAAGGTGCAAACACGCCAACACTGCCCCTGCAGGGTTCCTCAGAACTTTACCGATTCCATTGTCCCTGATGGTCTGACATTTCATTAGATTTTGTTACAGGACTACCCATCTCCGACGGCTGTATCATGACTGTAGTTGACCGGTTCTCCAAGGCAGCCCACTTCATCCCCCTGTCAAAACTTCCGTCCGCAAAAGAGACAGCACAACTCCTGATCCTCCATGTTTTCAAGCTCCATGACCTTCCCAAGGACATTGTCTCTGATCGTGGCCCACAGTTCACCTCTCAGTTCTGGAAGGCATTATGTAAGCTCATCAGAGCCACCCCAAGTCTGTCATCAGGATTTCACCCTCAATCCAATGGGCAGACGGAGAGGAAGAACCAGGCCCTCAAGGTTGCCCTGAGGTGCATGACCTCCCGGGATGTCGCCTCGTAGAGCAGATTCCTGCCCTGGGTCAAATATGCCCACAACTCCCTAGTCTCTTTTTCTACCGGGCTGTCTCCCTTCCAGTGCTGCCTGGGTTACCAACCACCGTTGTTCCCCTCTCAGGAAGAGGAGGTCAGCGTCCCTTTTGTCCAAGCCTTTATTCGCCGCTGCAGGAGGACCTGGTCTCAAACCAGAAAAACGCTGCTACGACAAAGCAAAGCTTACAAGAAATAAGCAGACCGTAAACACTCTCAGGCCCCCAAATACAGGATAGGGTAGAGAGTCATGCTCTCCACCAGAGACCTCCCTCTAAAGACCTTCTCTCGCAAGCTTTCCCCTCATTACATCGGCCCCTTCACCATAACCAAGATTGTCAATCCTTGTGCTGTTAAGCTCTTGCTCCCCTCTACGATGTGACAGATAAATCCCGCATTCCATGTGTCCCAGCTAAATCGTCTCGCCTCATGCCCATTATCCTTTCCCACGCCCCTGCTTCCGCCCCGTCCACGCACCTGTTTCTCATCTCCTCCACTGATTATTCCAGCGATTTAAGCATGCGCTGCGCAGATCGCTGGATTATTGTGTGTGTTTCGTACCTCGATTTTCTCGCGTTTGTTTTCTCTTCCGATTTCACGTTGCTTTCGGTTTCTCGTCTCGGATTTGTTTGCCTTGCTCTTTGATCTCCCGATTTTGATCTTGCGCTTTCTCTCCTGGTTTTCGGATTTGCTCTGATGCTTCGCCGCCTGACTTTTGGTTTCGACTCCGCTTCCGCCCTCCGACCACGCTTTCATTTAACTTTGCTGTTATTCATCTGCACTTGGATTCACCTCGTTCCGCTTCACCCCGTGTCAAAAATAGAAAAAAAATTTCTGCAAAGCCTAAATATATCATAATATATATAATAGATCTTCTGCAATACCTCAAAGAATGTTTTCAGTTCCTGAGGTTCATTGCATATAGTACACCCATTAAGAGCGCACATGCAGTAGCGATGTCTCCCAAGTCGTGAAGCATTTCAACAACTGGAGGGGTAGTGGCCTCACCTCCCTCAACATTGATGCTGTAGATGACAAATACAACATTTTCAAGATTACACAAAAAAAAGCAAAAATTAAATCACTAGACTAATACAAAATTCCAAAGAGCCTGCATTTTGCATTTTTCCCTGTAAATGTTGTTTAGTATTTGATCACTAACTTTTGGTCCACACTGATTTCTCACAAACTTGAAAACACTTTCCTAAGTACACCTGTGATCTGATGCCATCTAATAGCAGCTTTATCTTATAATTTTTGAAGGCTAAATGGATATTGCGGTATTCTGAAGAGCCCAACGAAACCGTTACTTCTGCAGTAATTATTAGCATTACTGTCCGAATTTTCATTTAGGTAGACACAAAGATCAATTTAAAGTTAATTCTGCAGAAATTCAGTTTATTTTAGCGGGATTTAGGTGTGCTTGTGTGTGTGTGTGTGTGTGTGTTTGTGTGTGAGAGAGAGAGAGAGAGAGTGAGACTATTGGAACAATCGAGACTCGAACACTGCTTTTGAAAAAATGTTGTTTTAAGTTAAGATAACATAATAACTATTACTATAGTTATGTGGTACATTACTATATACAGTACTTATATACTTTTCGCCAAATAATGAAAATATATGCAGTGGACCGAACCGCTGTGAAGTTGGTTTGACGTTGGATATTTGCGCTCCGGTCTCCAGATTCTGATTTGTAGTGGAGATTTGCTAACAGAGTCCGGCGAATGCACCTCATCGACTGCGCGAGTTAGGGACCGTCTGCAAATTACTGTCAGACTGAAATACAGATAATATTAATAATATAAACATTCATATTTAAAATAAATAAATGAACTATTGCCTCAAAATCTACTCTAAAATACTCCACCTAATACAACCTTTTTTATTTAATATTATCACTTTGCTTATTTATTAATAATTAATATGTAATTATTTTATATTTTATTTCAATAACCTTCAGGTCATGTGACCTATTGCCTCAAAATCTATTCTAAAATGTATGTCCACTTGTCCTGCAGAGGGCACAACCTTTTTTTATTCAATATTATCACTTTCCATATTTATTAAAAATTAATATGTAATAATTCTATATTTTACTTCAATACCTTTCAGGTCATGTGACCTATAGCTTCAAAATCTATTCTAAAATGTGTGTCCACTTGTTCTGCAGAGCGCACAAGCTTTTTTAATTCAATATTATCACTTTTCATATTTATTAATAATTAATATGTATATCTTTATTTTATTTCAAAAACTTCCAGGTCATGTATTGTCTTAAAATCTATTCTAAAATGTGTGTCCACTTGTCCTGCAGAGGGCACAACGTTTTTTATTCAATATTATAACTTTGCATATTTATTAATCAGGGCACAACATTTTTTATTCAATATTATAACTTTGCATATTTATTAATAATTTTTTATAGAATTTTTATTGATTTTACTTCAATACCTTTCAGGTCATGTGACCCATTGCCTCAAAATCTATTCTAAAATGTGTATTCACTTGTCCTGCAGAGGGCACAACGTTTTTTATTCAATATTATAACTTTGCATATTTATTAATCATTTTTTATAGAATTTTCATTGATTTTACTTTAATACCTTTCAGGTCATGTGACCTATTGTCTCAAAATCTATTCTAAAATGTGTGTCCACTTGTCCTGCAGAGCGCACAACCTTTTTATTTGATTTAATATTATCATTTTGCATATTTATTAATAATTAATATGTAATAATTCTATATTTTATTTCAATAACCTTCAGTTCATGTGACCTATTGCCTCAAAATCTATTCTAAAATAGTGTTTGTCCACTTGTTCTGCAGAGCGCACAACCTTTTTTTATTTAATATTATCACTTTGCATATTTATTAATAATTAAAATTTAATCATTCTATATTTTATTTCAATAACTTCCAGGTCATGTGACCTATTGCCTCAAAATCTATTCTAAAATGTGTGTCCACCTGTCCTGCAGAGGGCACAACCTTTTTTTTTGTCAATGTTATCACTTTGCAAATTTATTAATAATTCATATTTAATAATTTTGCATTTTACTTCAATACCTTCCAGGTCTTTTTTCAGTAGCAGTGATTAACTTTTTCATAGTGATTTGCCCACTCTTTAAGCTATAGCAAATGACATGTAGTCAAGCAGTACTTGCACAACTTCTTCAGTAGCAACCAGGGTTCGTTCATCTGTACTGTATAATGGAATTTGCAGGCATACAAAACTGAAGTACTGATCAGATGGTCGGTGGATCAAGCCACACCTCCACCAGGTTGCCATTGTTGAGCCCTTGAGCTAGGCCCTTAACCCTATCTGCTCCAGGGGTGCCATATTGTGGCTGACCCTGCTCTCTGTTATGCGAAGAAATTTTTTTTGTGTGCAGTAATGTACAGTATGTGACAAATAAAGGCTTAACTTAAGTTAGGGTGTCTCAATGTGATACCCATTTACAGATTATTAGGGCCCAAGCACTATGACATCCGCCCTATTACAGTACATTACAGTTTGTAAAGGGCCCTCTTGTTCTTCTAAAGATTGTTATTAGGAACCAAGCACTATGAACATCAGCCCTACAGTTTGTCGTCATAGTGTGTGAAGGGCCCTTTTTTTTCTTATAAGAATTTTTTTTTTTTTATTAGGGCCCAAGCACTATATGTCGTCTGTATGTCGTCATAGTGTGTGAATGGCCATTATGTTCTTCTAAGGATTTTCTTTTTATTAAGGCCCAAGCACTATGAACATCAGCCCTGGTATGTTACAGTTTGTAAGGGCCCTCTTGTTCTTCTAAGAATTTGTTTTTTAATAGGGCCTAAGCACTATGAACATCAGCCCTATTACGTTACAGTGTATGAAGGGTACTCTTGTTCTTCTAAGGGTTATTATAATTAGGGCCCAAGCACTATGATATCAGCCCTATGTCATCATAGTGTGTGAAGGAGCCTCATGTTCTTCTGTTGTTGTTGTTGGTCTTTCGGCTGCTCCCGGCAAGGGGTCGCCACAGCGGAATACCCAGTCCGCACTACAACTT
>JAOVVB010225599.1:0-10484 GCA_028570985.1 Heterobranchus longifilis
TCCTACAGACTAGTAGTCTCCAAACCCACAATCATGCATAACTGTCTTTAAAATATACAATAGGATCCATGATCATGTGCCATCTATTGGGGCTTTTGGCAAGTGCAGACCAGATTTTACTGTGCTGTACCCCAGTGACATGCTGATCTCCTCTTTCTACCCTCCTTGACCCTGTTGAGCTCTGGGAGGACTAACGAGCTCACCTGTGCTGCCTGGAGACAACCACACACAGGTGTACCCAATCTTTAGTTTCCTGTAGGTCTAACCAGACCTACAGTATCTCCCACAGCGGAAGTATAAGGCTTTAAGCCGCGGTCACACATACGCGAAGTCTGAGGCAAAAGGGGCAGAACTTCGCATCGCATGGAGTTCAACTATGTTGAACTACAACTGCCGAATTTCGCCTCGGAATTTTATACCAACACTGTTTACTAGTGTTCCTTTAATTGGAGGAGAAATCACTGTTCAGTTTTGTGCTTGTTGAGTGCGTCTAAAAGTCTAAAAGTCTAAAAGTGAGTAATTATTTAAGGTTTATCAGTTTGATGATGCCACGTGTTTGTTTAGGTCTATTTATGACTCATTCCAGTGCTTAGCTGGTGTATTATTTGTGTTTAAATATTCTCAAACTTTGTTGAGAACTAATGAGAATTTGAGTTGACAATTAAGCCTAAGAATAATTAGGAATGGTTGAAATGAAATACATGGAACGGATGTCTAATGTCACTTATCTTTCTGTTTGTCTATTTAATACAGAGCCACCACTTGACAAGTTAAAGGGGACGTTCATGTTGAAATAAAGTCATTTTTTTGGAGGAACCTACTTTCTTGCTCTCCCTAATTCCTGTGCCTCATGATCAATGTTTAATGTCCAGGCTCCACCAGCCCTCTGCAATTAGTTGCATCGATGTATACGAACTGCCTATAAATAGCAGCTGTAGTCTAAAAGCATACCTTCGATGTGTCGGCACATGTCATCCACTAACTCACGATGCTCTTGTATGGAGGTGCAGATATGACAGCCTGAAAGCACCAGCTCAGTCTTACACCCCCAACCACCTTCAAATACCTGGAGCATTCACACACACACACACACACACACACACACACACACACACACACACACACACACACAGATCGGGCTACAGTAGAAGAAGCAGATGTAGGTCAGGGAGCAGGCGGCTCCTGGATTTCTGTCTGTACCTGTTTGGAATCACGACTCTCGACTGTAAAGCTGCCGGTGACCCGTAGGTGGCGATGTGTCCAGGTCCCGTCCATGTATTGAGTCATAGTGCCCTCCAGCCCTAACCCTGCAACAACATCCTGGAGCACAAGTCCTAGTTTGTTAAAAAAGAAGAAGAAAAAAAGCTACAGATGTCAAATGTCAAATATTTTAGATTTTCTCACAGGATGCTGGATCAGAGGGCGGGGTTCGGTGGGCTCCGTGTGTTTGTTCCTCATGCGGGTCAGCAGATTTGAGCTGAGGTGACGTCGATAAAGAGGAGCCAACGTCTCCATGATGTCGGCAATGTGCTCTGTTCGAACACAGAAGGAAAGACTAGATTTCAGCAATTTAGTACCAGTGTGCAATGTAAAGTTTCTGCGAAACATTAAAGGAAAATCCTGGATACATTTCCACCAAATTCTTGAACCAGTTACTTTCAGGATTCTTGGAACCTTGGTGCTGTAGAGAACTAGTCCGCATTTTGTAATCAAGGACGTGCTATCAACGGAGAGTGTTGCACAACGGAAGTAAACAGTAATAGCAAGACAGCCATCACAGACGCACACAACTGACACCACTTCCTCGTTATGCCTCTTAATTACTGACTGCGCAGCTCCATGTGCTCAACGGCGTAGTTGTGCATTTTGCCACAAGAGGACACTGCTGCGCCAGTCAACAGCCTTTCCAACACACGCTGATGTCATCACTGAGTTTGACCAATGGTGTAACTTCATTACTGTCGATCAGTCACCGAGTCAGCGACAGACTTTCCCATTTATAGGGCTGGTCCCCCAGCTTTGCTGCGGTCCAGCCAAAAAGATGCATGGACCAACTATTAATGATAAGAAGATGTAGAAGACAATTGCGTGCAAGACTCCATCCTCTCTTTCCAACCTGTGGATTATAACATGCACACTTCTGTTCGCACTTCAGGTCAAGGAAAAACAACTTTTCGGGCTCCGAACCGATTTATTTTTGGTCGAAATTCTCTGAACGGTTCAAAATTAGGTGCATTAACTTTATTATTAGGTTCCATGTTGGTGGAAAAGGGATATTAGTCACCACATCTCCACCAAATTAAACCCCTTTTGGAGATTTTAGTGTTAGACAGCACTCTCCACCACAATCATCAAAACGTATATTTGTTTTCTCATTGATTTGTCACTTATGTGACCTCAGTTCACACACAGAGTTGATGTTATAAGCAGCGGGTGTTGTATTAATGGTGCAGATTGAATCTGTGTGCGTGTCTGCACGCACTTGTGGGTGTTTGGTAAATAGAGACCTTTTCTCTGCTATTGAGCATGAATGACAAAGAGTGAGGTTATACTGTAGCTGTACAGTCTACAAAGACAGGAATAAGATTATTACATATTGTTGTGTAAGAAATAATACATAGATATAATATTAAAGTTCTAAAAACACTGACAGACTGTTTCAAACCCAGCAACATTTTATTAACATCTCAACATCTGTCAGATTAGAATATTCAAATAGTCATGAAAGATAAACATGTGCCTGGCTGGTACTCAGACATATTTCTACAGGCGTACCTGAGATGTACCGGTGTTGTTTGGAGTTTAGGTGACAGGTGAGCTTCCCTCCCATTCTCTTTCATCAGTGTCTTTCCTCTTTTCTTATACTCGCCTGTTATCCTTATCGCTTGCAATCATTTGTTCTCACGCTTTTTATCACTCGTTCTCCACCACTTCCTTCACTCACACGTCATTTCATTGTGGTAGACTCAATAAAACTGATTTATGTTGACAGTCAATACTTGATGCCCTCATATTCTAGTTTATGTGCAGCAATGTTAAACAATGCGATCCGCACGGGGAACTGTATACGAGTGAGGGCTTTTCTCAGAATTGAAATGAAATGATTATAGTCACCTGTGAATTGACATTGACTTAAGAAAATGGTGAAAGACATGAAAATTCTAGTAGGCTACTTCACAATCTCAACACTTTCGACTTAGACCACAAATTCCATTTTCTGAGCATGATGAGACTAAAGTTAAAGGGATAGTTAGGATTTTTTGAAGTTGGGTTGTATGAGGTAGTTATCCATAGTCAGTGTATTACCTGCAGTAGATGGCGGTCAGCACGCCCCGAAATTGGAGAAGAAGACAGGAGTCCTGACACGGAAGCTAAGCAATGTACTGATGTGGATGGGGTCAGCAGCTTAATATATTCTAGCCACCTAAAGAAAGGCCCACCTTAAAAAAAAAATCACTATCAGTGTAAGCTATATTTAGAAAATGTACACCTGCAACTCCCGTGTTCTGTGAGGTAAAATTACTGTTTTCATCAATGGAGTCTGGTGGCTTTAACGAGAGCATAGACAACAGCTTCAATTCCCTCCATGCAAACTTAAACAGTCTGACAGCAAGGAAAAGTGATGAAAACATCCTAAATATAGCATACACTCAAACTGATATTGATTTTTTTAGGTGTACCTTTCTTTAGGTGCTTAAAATATGTTTAGCTGCTGACCCCATCCACCTCATGTACCTCATACAACCCCAAAACATCAGAACTATCCCTTTAAGTTACCAGCTAACACAGCTACCAAACACAGCTACCAAACACGGAACAAAACATTTTAGGTGACCCTAGATTTGCAAGAGTGGTAAGGTTAAGCATTAAACTCGAATGGTATGATTAGCGTTGGGAAATGAGTCTTGCAAGAGTTTTTGCCCATTTTCGCCGGTTGTCATAAATCTATTGTTACCTTCCAGACACGACTCTGTGAAAGGGTTAAAGTTCTAAAATGAAAACACGGACAACACCCAAAAACAAGTTCACGTCTATTTTAAAATACACAGTGCCATGGATACGCATTGTTAAAGACTCCATCTTGATTGACAGGTCGCCGTGTAGCCCCGCCCTAAAGCATACGCTGCTTTATCATCTATTTTCCTCTAAATGTGACCATAATTTACAAAATGAGCATCATGCTGTATTGAAGAAGACTGGAAACTAGCGATTGAGACCATAAACTAATTCGGAAAATGTTTACTGAGGTAATAAATCAAGCTCATTTTCTCATAGACTTCAATACAATCAGACGTATTTTTGCAGCCAGTGGAGTCGCCCCCTGCTGGCCATTACAGAGAAAGCAGGTTTAAGGCTCTTCTGCATTGGCTTCACTTTTTAGACCTGGAAGTTCCGTCCATCTCTTTTATACAGTCTCTGGCCTAGATCAAGGGTTACAAAATACACCTCTTCTGCACACAAGTGCCTCAAGACAAAACTGACCAGCACTTTGCAAAGTGATACACAGAGCCACTGAGGCGAGACTGAATTTAAAAGCTCTACATTTTTCAGAGCTGTGAGCAACAGAGACTTTTGACTTTTTATTCCACATTAGACAGACACAATAGACACAGACATAAAACATCCCCTCATACAGCTGCAGTCCCGTCATGCAGCTGCTTATGTATATTGTAAATTGCTTCAATGTGAAATACAACCCGCCCAGGGATAGGATATGTAATACCATATTACCTATTCAATGTAGATAAATCATGTATTTTAGTATGCTACGAAAACAAAAATATTGGAACTTCTTGGAATAATGACTTTCCAGTGATTTAATGCTGAAGTCTACTTCCTTTTGAGAGTCCCAGGTGCTGGCACTTTGCATATTGTTGTGAATAACATCCGTTTGTGTGATGGGGGAGAACCTAGCATTTGCCCCTTTGGCAATGTAAAGCAGTCCTTTAGTGCGAATCACATAGCCAGAGGTTATCGCTTCATATTCTTAAAGTCAGAGGCAAATCAAAGGCCTGAAAATGTAATTATTCAAAAGACGGTCGACTATTTTGTAGGAGTGGGAGTTCATGCAGCTAAACAATTTAAATTCAACTCATCTGCAGCGGTGCTTTTAATAGTTTGAATCATGTTATTAGTATGCCATTAGTAATGCAATGCTTACAGATGAGGTGCGAGGCTCTTACTTTGCAAGAAAGAAATGCTGTGCCAGTGTCCTCTGTAAACAGGATGGATTTCCTTCATTAAAACGTTCCTCAGGAGTCTGCAGAGTTCAGTTCAGTTAAGGACTTTTTTTTTTCTCTTTGCTAACACAAAATGGAGAAAACTAGCAAGCTGTGCTGAACAAAAACATCAACCCATTTTTAGAAATATTATAAAAAAGCATTTTGGATTTGACACCATGGAAACATTGTGGATAGAGTTTTTTTTCACAGCAACCCCCTTACAGTGTAATTTACGTGGGTTGTATTTGCATTCATTCAAATGGATTATGAGTTTGTTCAAATTTGTTTGAACTTGATGTTTTTTTCTAAAGTCCTACTGTTAATTGGTGTTTTCACGTATAGTCTTCATGAAACAACATGAATGTCCACCATCACAACAAACCAACTTCCCAATCAGCCACTGAGTTACAATGAATATACTTAAAACCAGACTGTAACTTAAAAAAGAAGAAGAAAAAAACACCTATCTCTTACAAAGGTGAATTAATGAGCAGTAAAATAGTTAAATACACTCAGTAGTTTTGATGCTACAGCCTTACTTGGTCTGGTATGACCAGCAGTTTATGGTGGCTAATGTTAGCTCATGTTAGCTAATGTTAGCAAACTGAGTCAGCCCAGTGCCTATGACAGCATAGGCATTATCCTGTAATTGTCATACAAATTGCAACAAAACCACTTAGGTTTAGGAAACGATCATGGTTTGGGTTAAAATAACTGTTTGTTACGTAACTGACATTCGTAACGTAAGTTACATAGAGAGCATTACATAAGAAAGTTCACTTACGTAGCCTACATAACTTAAAAAAAGTCAACATTGACTTTTGGTTTCACACAAGAGGAGAACAGCGGTCTCCTGGGTCAAAGTCCTGTGGTTGTTCCTACTTACGCAGACTTTGTCGATCTTTATACTACGTCATCTCACATCGCTGCAGTGGAGCAGTTGCTCTAAGAGCCTGATGCGTCTCATACAGATGTTGAAAGGGTGCGCCAGTATAAGAAGGGTTGGTTATCCACCCAAACATCAACCAACAATCAACCTTTTCTGGCCCATAACGCCATTTTTAAGTCCCAGGATCCTCATGAAAGTTGTCTATCTCTCATTTGAATTTGAATATAGCATATCATACTTTTCAATTTCTTTTTATATAGAAATTATTATATTTTACAATATTATCTTTTCATTAATAATATATCAAACACACATTTCTTGGCACCCTATCTGTATATAAAGCAACAACAAATCAAAATGATGTTAGCTTAATAATTGATATAATTCTGTAATCGGGGTAGCGTTATGCAAATTATCTTTCAACAATGCTTTTGCTAATTTAACACTGAATGGATATATTGTAAGCAAAAAAAAGTATCAGCAAAATTAAGCTAGACTGAAGGAATTTTGCAAGTTTATAGAATGAGGAGCAAAGAAAAAGGAGGCGGAGGGCTCGGGGAAGGCCTATTGATTTCTAAAATGCATTCTAAAAGGTCCCATGCCTAACTTTAGTTTGACAGCTGGATTTGTGAAGACTTTGAACTTCTCAAGAACAAGGGTGCTGCGTTAACTCCTAAAAAGACAGTGCTGGTGTGGACTGGGCTAAGAGGGCCTTAAGGAGACATTCAGAAACAGTCAAAGACTTTGCTTCCACCGCCATGGAGGGCCAACCGTGGGCCACAACCGTTAATGGTATGGGAGGATGCTGGAAAAACGCTTGGCCCAAATTTGCATGTGAAAAATGCCAATGGCACATTCGGATAACAAGACAACAGAGGAGGAGGAGGAGGAGGAGGAGGAGGAGGAGGAGGAGGAGGAGGAAGAGGCAGGGTGGGAAGAGTCAGCAGCATCTTTAATAATATCAGGGAAAACTCAGAAAATGAAAACTCTGCCTATAGGTATGGGGCTAATTAACAAAGTTTTGTCTGAGAGAGGAATTGGGGGCAAAAGAGAATGGTTAGATTCAATATTCCCCAAAGATTGTCTTCAAAGCTTAAACCGAGGATATTAAATGCATCAGAAATAATAATAATGCGAGCGTGTGTGTGTCACTGCTGGCGGCTTCCGTCTCTCTCTGACGGTAGGCAAAATGTGTGTGTGTGTGTGTGTGACTGTGTGTGTGTGTGTCTGTGTGTTAATATCCACTGTGCGGGAAGGATGCTTTAAAGTCATGAAATACGAAATACTGTATTGTTCATAATCAGCGGATGGTTTTCATGAAAAGGAAGAATAGTTTCATATATTCGCAGACGACGCACACATTTCCCCCTACATGAGACCCATCCCCTGGAGATCCCCCATCACTAATTAAAAGTCTTGACAAACCGTCTGTCTGCCTGGGACGTGGTCACCATAGGACCCCGGCGTGTTGATGAGATGATGAACAACGCAGATGAGCAGAAGTTTATTTCTTTAACACATTCTGCTCTCGTCAGAAGACAGCCACATTTATCTCTGCAATAATTGAGCCTGCTTGTGCCATCGTTTCAATTTATCACTAGTCAGGAAAACTAGTCTCGTGTAAATGTGCTCTCATAGAGCACAGGTCTACACATACCATCCAGCTTTGTCTCGAATTGTCTCTGTTGCGTATCCCTCCACAAAGAGTTACAGGTTCAGTTCACCAAAGAACAAAAAAAATATTTTCATATTAACCTCTATGGTATCTAGCCTTGTATTTTGGTTTTGACAAAAACAAACAAACAGGGGAATAGGATAAGGTTGGTGATAATCTATTTCTTTTAATCCCATGGAGAGACCAAAACTAGGCCTAGAATTAATGGGACGTAGTAACACATTTCTGACCTGCGAAAAGAATCTCTGCCGCTTCAACAGAATGTGTCTGGTGTTTCTTTTTTGGCTTAGTTGTAAATGAAAAAGATTAGCTGTCATTTCCATGCAAGTGTGCGTGCACGCTGCCTAGGAAGTAATTGTTACAATTTTACAAAACTAGAACTACCAAACGTTGCAAGGCGCAGTATATCTTATTGCTCTGTGCCATAGAGCTCCATTGTTGTTCAAGAATTCTGTGTAGAGTTGCCACTGCGCTCTGACCATAGACTGTAAAAAATAGCAGACGTAACCACCGTGACGTCACCCACTGGTTTGTGGACTACCGTTTTGAATCCTCGAGTTTGGCATTTGGCCATCTTGGGCTTTAGAAACCAAACGTTACCATATCTGGACGAGACGGCAGAGCTGGAGAGGATGACGCGGTTAAGCCAGTGCCGGTGATATTTCAATGGTGCTGCGCTAAGCTAACCGCTAAAGAGGGAAAGTTTGCAGATTTGCAACCAGCTGACGCGAGTCATCCGGTGGATTTTAACAGCGGGGAGAGCGGGGAGCTTGGTTGAAAATCGGCAAACTTTCCCTTAAGTTAGCAGCTAGCGCTAGTTAGTTAGCTTGGTTAGCAATGCGCAGCCGAACGCTGAACAAAACATGTTTAGATGACAACCGAATTAATAAACTCAGTATGAAACCGTTTATTGAGGTAATAAATCAAGTGAGAAGTCGGCTTATTTTCTCATTGACTTCTATACAACCGGAAGTCTTTTTGCATCCAGTGGAGTCGCCCCCTGCTGGCTATAGGAAAGGATGCACTTCCTCATTGGCTTCACTTTTCAGTCCTGGAAACTCTGTCCATCTTTTCTACAGGCTCTGACCAGCTGGTGCGTTATCCTAAATGTATGTATCCATGTAAAGAAGCAAGGGTCACACTCAGAAATGTATCATTCAGTAAGTTTACTTAATCATGTGTCTGGCAATACACAAACCGTTTTTGGCCATGCACACACTGATGAAGGCTGCACGGCCACACAAAGCAACAATGGGCATGCGTGAATTGAGGAGATGATGTCATTGTTTCCCACCAAAATTGCCCGCTTTACATGTCTACACAGACACACAGTAACCAGAGTTTGGGAAAATATTCACCTTATAAGGCGTTTTAAAAACATTTAGTGACGTGAAACTCCGTTGGCATGTGGGCGTGAGGCCAAAACACAGAAGAAAATATCTGTTTACAGAAATATCCAGATAAATGTAGACAGGCACTGAGAAAAATACAGAATAACGCTTCTTATCCTTCAAGATTGTTTTATGTCAAGCTACTATTTCCATGGTCAGCGATGAACTTTCACGCTCAATTTTGGTTCTACTTGCTCAGGTTTTGAGATATACGCCTCCATGATTCCCTCCTCCACCCCAATACAACGGAGGTGAATGGAATTGTTGTGCGTGTTGCTCACAGCATTGAACAATCCAGTTCACAACACTACTGTATATAATTCCTGTGACTGTTGCTGTATAGTTGCAGCAAACACTGGTGTGGTACACTTACTGGAGCTTTTTTTTCCCCCTTTGAGTCAGCCCTCACATATCTCAGGCCAATTCAGCATGGCAATAAGTGAAGAATTACCATGGAAGCAGCCATGATTCGAGCCCTTTAGGTTTCTTTCAGCAGCTTGTTTACAGTCGGGCTTTGCTGAAGGTTGACCCCAGCTGTTGTCAACCTTGAGCAGGTCTCTGACTCCAGGCCTGTCCCGTCCGACGCCTCCGTCCATTTGTGGATCTTGGAGGGCTGAGGGGTCAGCTCCGTTCTTACACCGTCAAGCCCCCTTGCCTGGATCCTCACTCTGCCAACTCCACTTACTGTCTCCTGCTCCCTCTCCGATCCGCCGCTACCTCCGACCGACCCCGATACACAGCGGAGCACTACGAGACATGTTTCCCTCTCAGCCAGCAAGGAGGGTTATGTGTTGTGTTATCTCTCACTATCTGTGCCTTTCTCCATTTTTTTTTCTCTCTCCACAAACTGTCTACTCACATCGCATTACAGCTGCGTGCTATAAGACTCCAAGCCATTGCAAAGGATCAGCTTCTATTAGGTCGCCTATTATCATCCCAAATCAGTCGCATTTTAGCATTTAAGTGTCGAAAGTTCACGCTGAATTTTCCAGCACCGTGCCTCAAGGTATAGAAGGCACATCAGGCATCCGCCCATAACATGTTCTCTCTCTCTCTCTCTTTTTTTTTTCTCTTCTTCTCCTTGCCTGCTTCTCTACCACGCTGACTGTTTGTAAAATTACAAGGGATTTCACAGGGCCAGAGTCCGGTGTGATGAAATGCTTGCTGAAAGTGACCTGGCACGAGCAATAAATGTTCACAATGTTCAGCCAGTGTTGCGTTGTGCAACAAATATTAATCATCAGTCACTTTTGTCTTCTAGGCTAACACTGGAGCCCTCTTTATAATCCTATTTACCACTTCCAGTG